>PVHX01006596.1:0-98928 GCA_004024805.1 Geosciurus inauris | reverse complement strand
ACACCAAAAAACAACACCAAAAAACAAACAAACAAACAAAACCCAAATAACCCAATCATTAAATGGGCAAAGGAACAGAACAGATACTTCATAGAAGAAGAAATATGAATGGTCAACAAATATATGAGAAAAGGATCAACATCACTATCATTAGATAAATGCAAATAAAAACTACACTGAGATTTCATTTCACTCCAGTAAGGATGGCAATTATCAAGAATACAGTACGTTATTCTTTACATTATCAAGAATAACAATATGGCAAGAAAAAGTACACTCCTACATTGCTGGTGGAACTGTAAATTAGTGCAACCATTATGGAAAGCAGCATGGAAATTGCTCAGAAAACTTGAAATGGAACCACCATTTGACCCAGTTATCCCACTCCTAGGTTTATATCCAAAGGACTTAAAATTAGCATACTACAGTGATGCAGCCACATCAATGTTTATAAAAGTTCAATTCACAGTAGCCGAACTATGGAACCAACCTATATTCCCTTCAACAGATGAATGGATAAAGAAAATATGGTACATATACACAATGGTATATTACTCAGTCTTAAAGAAGAATGAAATCATGGCATTTGCAGGTAAATGGATGGAGCTGGAGACTACCATACTAAGCAAAATAAGCCAGTCCCATAAAACCAAAGGCCAAATGATTTCTCTGACATGTGGATGCTAATTCACAATAAGTGGAGGGAGGACTGGGAAAAATAGAGATACTTGGATTAGAGGCAGGTGAAGAGAGGGCAGGGGGTAGAGTTATGTGCGTAGGAAGGATAGAATGAAACATTACTACCCTATTGTTTTAGTCAACTTTTTTCCTGCTGTGACTAAAGGACCTGACCACAATAACTGTAAAGGAAGAAAGGTTTATTTGAGGACTCACAGTCTCAGAGGTCTCAGTCCATAAACTTTATTCCTCAGGCCTCCAGGTGAGGCAGAGCAACATGGAGGAAAGCTGTGGCAAAGGAAATAGCTCACATTATGTTCAGGAACCAGAGAGAGAGATTCCACTCTCCAGATACAAAATAAATACCCATAACCCTGCCCCAATGAATCAATTCCTAGAGCTACACCCCTCCTACCTCCAGTTACCACTCATTTAATTCCATTAGGGATTAATTCCCTGATTAGGTTAAGGATATAACCCAATAATTTCTCCTCCAAACTTTGCATTTTCTCACACATGAGCTTTTGGGGGACACCACATCTAAACCATAACACCTATGTACATAGATGATTACACAACCAGTGTGATTCCATATCATGTACAACCAGAAGAACGAGAAGTTATACTCCATTTATGTATAATGTGTCAAAATGCATTCTACTGTCATGAATAACTAATTAGAACAAATTTTAAAAACAGGAAAAAAAGAATACAAGTAACAATAAATGTGGGAGAAAGAAATTTCCATTCATACATTGCTGGTAGGACTGCAAATTGGTTCAACCACTCTTGGAAAGCAGTCTTTAGATTTCTCAGAAAACTTGGAATGGAACCACCATTTGATCTTGTTATTCCACTCCTTAGTATATATACTCAAAGGACTTACAATCAGTATACTACAATGATGTAGCCACATCAATATTTATAGCTGCTCAATTCATAATAGGTAAGCAATGGAACCAACCTAGGTGCCCTTCAACAGATGAAGGGATAAAGAAAATGTGAAATATATGCACAATGGAATATTACTCAGCCATAAAGAAGAATGAAATTATGGCATTTATAGGTAAATGGATTGAGTTTAGGACTATCATGTTAAGTGAAATAAGCCAATCCCAAATAAAGGTCAAATACTCTCTTTGACACATGGATACTAAGTACAATAAGAGTAGGGGGAAGGAAGAATAGATGTTCATTGCATTAGACTAAGGGGAATGAAGGGAAGGGGGGGGGAGACAGTAGAATGAATCAGACATCGTTTTCCTGTGTTTATATGTGAATACACGACCAGTGTAACTCCACACCATATACAACCACAAGAATGGGAAGTTATACTCATGTATGTATGATATGTCAAAATACACTCTACTGTCATGTATATCTATAAAGAACAAATTTAAAAAACAAAAGAGGATGGCAAATGATGTGTGAAAAATAAAATAGTCTTTTGAAATAACAGGAAAGTTAACTCTGCCACTGTCATTCTGAAAATCTATCGTTTCCACTGATCCTTATTCCTTTTGGCTGAGCCTGGGGAACACAGTTACTCAGATGCAGTGTGACCAGAACCATGACACATAAACATGACGCTCTCCTCCCATCTCTGTCTGCTCTCGGGCTTCCTACCAGCTGCCTGTAGCATGAAGCACATGTGGCTTGGAGGCACCAATGCGGCTGCCTTCTTCTGGCCATCCTGGTGCCCTTCAGAGCTTCCTCTGCCCCTATGAAGGAGAATCCAGGATTCAGGTCCAGTTTACAAGCAGTAGGATGTTGTAGGTCCAGGAAGGAAGTGCAACCAACATTGGGCATCCTGGTCCTTATCCCTAAGTGACTTTCAGGGACTAATCCTTCTCTTCTCTGGTAAGTGAGCTTTTCCAGTGGGTGACATTGTGGTGACCTCACTTGGGGAATTAACGAAGGAAAGGCTGTGTGGACAGAGACCCTGCTGCAGTCCTCCCTCTGTGCCACAGCTGTCCACATCAGGGTCTGTGCCTGTCTCCAAGCTTCCTTCCCTTCCCTTCCCTTCCCTTCCTTTCCCTTCCCTTCCCTTCCCTTCCCTTTCCTTTCTTCTTTCCAGAGGCCAATCACTATGCAGATAAATTCTGCACACCCACCTGAACAGTGATTTTTCCAGTTGCCCCAGGTAGATAATAATTATGCAAAGTGAGCATTCAAGAATCAGAGTTGTACCAATTTGCATATATCCCAAGAGAAAGTGATGTTATGGGTTGAGCCATGTCCTCCTAGAAGATATCTGGAAGTCATAAATAAGCCCGGCACTGGTGCAGGACCTTTATGTGGAAAGAGAGCTTTTGAAGATATAATGCAGTTAACGTGATTTCTTACTGAAGCAGAGCAGGTCCTACTGCTGGTGTCAGGGAAAGGGGAGAGACCGAGGGGTGGCCGGCATGCTAGAGATAAGAGTTACACTGTTGCAAATTTAAGGTTGTCACCCAGAGTAGGGAGAGTTACACAGGGATCCTTTCTTTGAGGCTTCAGGGTGGCACAGACCCACTGGTACCTTAATTTCTGTGTCAGCTTCTAGAAGTGCAAGAGAATAACATTTAGTTTGTAGCCCTGAGTTAGGGAAGCCCTTCAAAACTACAATGGAGGATAAAAATTCTTTCTTGTAGGCAGCAGCAAATGAGCCTGGCTCTACCATACCTGCTTTCGAGAATCTGAGAGTGAGTTTCCACTTTCTTTCCAAAGTCGGAATTCCCCACTCTTGAATGTAGTTATTGTTGGTTATTTTATAGGCCTGGGTGACATGTCTTTTAACTTAGGTATGACTCCCTTGTTGATCTTTCTCAGTTGGTATAAATCATCAATTATTGTGTTCTAAACATTTCACAGAAGGATCTCTAAATAAAATCTAATGCAGGAAACAATTAAAGAGTAGTGACGCACAATTCAAATTAGTTTAGTGTAATTCTACATTCAACCTGTTTGTATAACTCTAAGCATTTATTTCTATCTTGGCTTTAGCAGAATATTAAAATATTTTTAGGATCAAAAAGAATGATGGAGACAGAGGACTTTTATTTAAAAAAAATTCTTACAGTGCCTGGTTCAGATGCTCAAAGATAAAACAAACAAACAAAAAAACTAAACATTTGTTTGAATAATATGGTTAAAATAAGAGTAGCTTGAATACACCCCCCAAAAAATTAATAAGAGAGACAGAGAGGAGAGATAATTAAAGTTTCAGTGATTTGTATAGAGAGCTAATGTATACTCCAAGTATTCCATCCTATGTTTGAGAAAACTAGATTCTTTTGGTGATGAACATAAATAAAAATGGAATCTCAACTGGGATTAGAGAGATGTTTAGGTATTGCTCAAGTCTCAAAGATATTCATATTCCTGTCCAATTTTTAGCCAGAGAGGTATGTTATGAAAACACTAATGTAAAAATGATAAAATAATAGTGAAAAGTACAGAAAACAGAGGAACATATTAAATCACACTGGAGGATGAAAGCAGCAAAAAAAAAAAAAAAGATTATGGGAAATTTTATAGGACAAATGACCTACTTGTTTTCTTAAATGAACAAATTTCATACTTAGAAAAGACAGAGGTGGAGGTTAAAAAATCTTGAGAGAAATGCCAGCCAGTACCAAAATGTGAACATTATGTGCATCTTGATTTGAATATGTAACAGTATTTATGACATAATATGTTTGATATTTTTAAAATTGATAATATACTATAGGGTAATTCTGCTTTAAACCAATTGGTATAATTTGCAGCATTTGTGTCTTAGCCAGGTAAGTATCAACTATGATAGTTATGTTTATTTAAAAAAACTGCCATGATTTAAAAACATAAGCGAAGTTGCACTGTTAACATGTAAGCCTAAATAAAACAAATTTTAAAAAAAAGATTGAAATCAGAGAAAGAGAAAAAAAAAAATATGATATGCCAAGCTTTGCCTTAAGTCCTGTAAGATGAACAAAGAAGGTTTCTGACTTCTTAAAATCTTAGTATAGAAAATAAATTTAAGAACTGAGAAGTAAAATAACATCATAGAGTACAAGTAAACTTTAAGGACAATTATGAATATAAATCAGACTTTTATCAGATCTTGGAAATTAGTAGATCAGCTATTTGGCCAAAGAACAGGTTTTTTGAAAAATGGTAGGAAAAAGTCTGGAAACATAAATTGGGTTAAAATAATGGACTTTAGATGCCAGATTAAGGTTTCAGAACATAAGTTTGTCAAAAATGTTTTATTTTAACCTCAAGTAGAGAAGTGGCATAATCAGAGCAGCACGTTGGAGAGACAGCTGTGTGCAAACAGGATGGAGAAACTGCAGATGCCAAGATGGGTTAAAAGGCCCTTGCCACTTTTCAGATGCTTTAGGTCACTCTATAGACAGGGGATGGACGCCCTCCACCCCAAATCTGTGTCCAGACACACACTAAGAGGTTATGAAAAGGTTTGCTGCTCACAAAATGAGGCTTTCCAGGGAGAGCAGGGCAAACTTCCAAGAAGGATAAAATGGCTAGAGAAAGCAGGGAGGAGAGACTGGTTGGATTTTATAGTGATTAGGGCACAGGACTAGGGTGAGAGTCCCCTTTGAAAGGTCAGCAGAGACCTCCAGGGTTTTGAAATAAATATCCCAGCAACCCCTTGACCTTTTGTTCACGGCCTGTCTTTTCAAAAAGATTCTTTCTAATATATTTCTTATGTTTTGGAGAAATTTCTTTTAAGGACACAAACCTAAAATAAAGATCATTTGCATCTGGGAAAAAAAAAGAAATTATATAACATCTGTTATTTATTTCAAAATAGTCCAGGGGGGGGCAGGAGAGAAATAGATTGCTATATAGCTGAAACAAAATTGAAATTAACTTGTATGTAAAAATAAAAGCAAATCTGAAGGAGCTGTATGAAATGGAGTGTGGGTTAGGAAGCAGGACTCATGCACCCACCAGGGCTGCCCAGGACCGTGCGTTGGTGATCTCCAAACTTGTGTCACAGGCACCTGCAATAACGGAAGAAAATGGATTGTCATTTTGTATCCACAGGTTCAAAATGCACATCAAGGTGTTATCAGACCCTTGCTTTATAAACACTTCTATCCATTTACACATTCTTTCCTTTATCTTCTTGGTCACTCAGCCGCTTTTGCTTTCCAACATCCAGTGGCCTCAGTGGGCTCTTGTGCTTCCTGTCTCCCTCCAGGACACTGATTCAGAGTGATCAGAGGTTTGGAGAATTTAAGTAACCAACCCCAAGGACTTAACACTGCAAATGACGGAATTAGAATTCAAACTATATTTTAAAGTATGGTTGTTGATTCAAGTTTAATGAACATAAAGAAAAGACTCCTAAAGCACAAGTGGTAAAATCAAGAATCAATAAATGGAATGGATTCAAACTAAAAAGCTTCTTCTTAGCAAAGGAAACAATTACTAACATGAAGAGAGAGCCTACAGAATGGGAGACAATCTTTACCACACACACCTCAGACAGAGCACTAATCTCCAGGATATATAAAAAACTCAAAAAACTTAACACCAAAAAACAAAACAAAACAAAAACCTCAAATAACCCAGTCAATAAATGGGCAAAGGCACTGAACCGACACTTGACAGAGGAAGAAATACAATCGATCAACAAATGACATGAAGAAATGTTCAACATCTCTCTAGCAATTAGAGAAATGCAAATCAAAACTACATTGAGATTCCATCTCACTCTAGGCAGACTGGCAATCATCAAGAATATAGGCAACAATAAATGTTGGTGAGGATGTGGGGGGAAAGGCACAATCATACATTGCTGATGGGACGGCAAATTGGTGCAACCAATCTGGAAAGCAGTCTGGAGATTCCTCAGAAAACTTGAAATGGAATCACAATTTGACCCAGCTATCCCACTCCTAGGCTTATACTCAAAGGACTTAAAATTAGCATACTACAGTGATGCAGCCACATCAATGTTTATAACTGCTCAATTCACCATAGGAATTAATGGAACCAACCTAGGTGCCCTTCAACAGATGAATGGATAAAGAAACTATGGTATATATACACAATGGAATATTACTCAGCCTTAAAGAAGAATGAAATTATGGCATTTGCTGGTTAATGGATAGAACTGGAGAATATTATGCTAAGCAAAATAAGCCAATCCCAAATAACCAAAAACCAAATGTTTTCTCTGATATGAGGATGCTAATTCACAATAGCGGGACAGAGAATAGAGGTATTTTGGAATAGACAGAGTAGAGTGAAGGTTGGGGAGAAGGCACAGGGGTAGAGATGATAGTGGAATGAATCAGACATTATTTCCCTATGTGCATATGTGATTACATGACCTGTGTAGCTCTCCAGCGTGTACAACCAGACAAATGGGAAGTTAACTCCCATTTATGTACAATGTGTCAAAATGCATTCTACTGTCATGTATAACTAATTAGAACAAATAAAAAGAAAACAGTGTGTAAATGTATTATTCAATAAATTCTCCCAAAGTTCACACATCAGTTTATACAAAACATAATTTGTACTGAAAATGTCTCTTGTCTAACTTTAACCATCACCCAAATCCTTCAGTGACTTATAAGGACCAAGAAACTTACAGTGACTAAGGCTGCCTTTATCTTACGTAGATAAAAGAAATACTGCATCAGACTAATGAAATAGAAAGACTGGATTCAAGACTATTGCCATAGGGGACAGAGAGATTTGAACTTATCTCCATTGAAACAAAAGGTGGGAGGGATTTTCAGCACTACCTGTAGTGGGAAAGGACAGGAAGATGTTGAAAGGAAGGTAGTCTCTGCTAGATTAGGTCATCTGGGCTTATGGATCGGCATTTTTTGAAGTGAGGCTCCTATGCTCTCATAGGATGATGGGGCATGATCTTTCTTGGTGACATTTCAAAGGGATGGCTCCCGGGTCCTGGTAAAAGACATTGCTGGGTTCTAGAATATGTACAAGTCAAAGGGACAGAGAGAGAGAGAGAAATGAAAATGGGAAGTTTTCTAAAGTAAATGCTCCAAGCAAAGGGAAGCCAGAGGATTATCATTTGGAAGAAATCACTTGGGCATTTCAAAATGCAAAGATATTCTAGTTCTTTAAAGGGCTAGAATCCAGACTCTGGTAATAAGGATGATAGGAGATTTGTAGGGCATGGACTTTTCAGTGAGGTTAAGGGGATAGTGTTTGCCCAATGGTGTTTAGAGAATAAACTGCAAATGGCTATGATAGAGCTCAGATGCTTGGGAGGTGATAACACCCAACAGGAAGAGGAATTCTTCAAAGTATTAAGGGTTAGTATAACGAGGTACAATGGCCTGAAGCTAGACCATTAGGCTGGACATTAGGAAAGTATTTCTAAATGTAGGGTTGATTAGATTTTGGAATAATTTGCTCAGAAAAGGTCGCTAGGGTGCCTTCACTAGGAATACCCAAGAGTGAATAAGAAGACATCCATAGTGCCATTTAAAGCCACAGTGACAAGGTCAAACCCACAGTAATAGAGAAGAGAAGGCTCCATGACCCTGGCTGTGTTTTCCACCCCTGTGATAAGATTCACCTGAATTTACAAAACAACAGAACAAAGCACGATAATTTATAATATTTAGTCTCAACCAAGGATTCACACAACAAAAGTGCATTTCTCTTTACCCTTTTTCCTTTAAGCTAGTTTTTAGAAGGTAGATGTTTGTGCCAGTAAGGAGAATGAAATCTGTGCCCATTTTACATTATAAGGAATTCATTTGCATCTTATGTGCTTATATTAACAAATTGTTATTTGGTTAGAAAATAGCCTGAGTGATACTTTACCTCCTTAATGGCCTTATTTAACAACACATTTTAGCTGTTTTTGCTTAATTTTCATGCTAATTTTAAGCTATTTCCCTTCTTTTAAGTTTTAACAGTATTTTAAATTTAACATCCCTATTGATGTTTGCATTTTGGTTTTATTTGATTTAGTTTATTTTATTCCACATGGTTTGATTGGTACTTGATTGTTTAGTAAATGATGCAAAGGATATTGAATGAAATTTCTGTAATACCAGATTGGATTTCTATAGTCAATGAATGTCAGGGCAGGCCTTTTCCATTGACAAGCATGTGTAAATCTCTATAGTAATTTTGAATATCTAAAAGTATTTTATACATATTCATGCATGTATATATTTCATATAGTGTATGTATATATATAGTATTATATATATACACACACACATATAATATATATATATATATATATATATATTTCCCAAACAGGGAAGAACCTGTAAATAAGGATCATTGCAGACTTTTGTCAGGAACATTGATTCACCTTGTTTCCCTACCTCTAGGTCCTTCCTGATGTCATAGATTTAGCCATTTAACAAGCATCCACATATTTTCAGTATGCCAGAAATGGTCCTAGACATTGGCCCATAAAGCAGTAAGCAAGGACAATAATGTCCATGCCTTTATGAGATCTAATCCCAGTCAGGGAGACAGAAAGAAAAACAGACCACTAAACATATATAACAATAAAGAACTGGGTGATGGAGTCTTAACTAGGTGGGAAAGACTCTCTCAGAAGGTGACATTTGAGCAGAAAGCTGCATTGCGGGGGGGGTGGGGGGGGGTGGGATGATGACTCATGCAGACCCCTGGAGGGAGGATTCTAGGCAGAGGAGTAGAGAGCTGAGGTGGCGATTGGACCCCAAGGAGATCCAGCCCCCCAGAGATAGCCAGAGGTACATCTTGGAGGTTCTGCATCATCCCAACCCCAAGAATACTCTTTGGACTGATTAACTGGATAAGGATACAGACCTCAAAGATCCTTCTAAATGCAGTCATTTTTATGTGCAAGTCTTACTTTTTACTTAAGATTTTTCCAGGGAACAATTCAAACAGTTCTAGTCTGTAATGTTTAAAACTGACATCATTTATTCCCAAATACTCCATGAATTCCACCTGTCTATGTTAAAATTACTGCTTGAGGTCTTTGTTTAAAGTTTCTCTGAAGACCAGAGAATTCTGGCTTTGTGTGCAGATTTAATTCTATGTACTGTGAATAGGTTTTAATTTGAACGTAGTAAATGTGTAGATCTATCTCATGAGAAACTCTGTGGCTACTGCTCATTAATGACAAAATGCTGCTTAGTTTCAATTGCCATTTGAAGAAAGTTTTCAGTGTGTGTTGCTTTTTGATGTCTTCTAGAGAGCTTCAGATATTACTAGAATTCACCATGTATCACCTTATCGCATACCCAGATTAGTTCAATTTCCTTCTGACTAGCACTTCAGACATTTTAATTTTAAGTCTTTAGTTAAGACAGAATTATTACCTTTTAAAATGTTCATTTTAGTACTTCTCTGAGCACTGGCTTTATGATTAGTTCACTTAAGGAACTGATCTGCTTTTGAGTTTAAATTGGGTGAATTTTGTGGGATCAAAGATCTGCCAGATTGAGGTGCCTTTTCTGGGGTTGCATGCAGAGAAGATGGCATGTATATGGTGCTGTGATCTGAACATGTCTCCCCAAATTTCTGTGTTGGAAACTCAATGCCCAAAACAACAGCCTTAGGAGGCAGGACTTTTGGGGTGGTATTGATGTCGTGAGGGTTCTGTCCTCATAGATGGATTAGTGCTAGTTTAAAAAGGCCTTGCAAGAGTGGGCTCTCTTTGCTTTACCACCATGTAAGGACACAGTGTTCATCTATTTCTTGCTTTTTTTTTTCCACCAGATGAAGATGAAGTAAGAAGGCCCACACCAGATGATGGTAACTTGATCTTGGACATCCTAGCCTTCAGATGTGTGAGAGAATAAATTTCTATTCTATATGATTGATCCAATCTGGAATATTCTGTTATAGCAGCTCAAGGTAGACTAAAACATACAGTTACAAGGCAAGAGAATCAAACATTTTATAGTAGGAAAACAAAGCTGGGGGAGAAAACCCAAAGACCTCAGGGTAAGGAGATCAAGATTTAGTTCCAGCTTGGTCAGTTACTAAACACAATCAGTCAGGCAGCCTTTTCAACTCTAATAGATTTGATTTACTCCCATAAACAATCGATTCTATTCCTTGCTCCTCCTCCTCCTCCTTTTTTTTCCTTCTTCTTCTCCTCCTCCCCTTCTCCCTCTCCCTCCTCCTCCCCTAATCCTTCTTCTTGATAGAATGGTTTAGCATAGTAGTTAAGGATCATAAGCTTTGGAATGAGCATACTACGTCCACTTTCAAATGCTAGTTCTACTACTTACTGGTTTTGTATCCTTGATAAAACAAACTAACCTGAGTCTCAGATGCTTCACATGTGAAATGGATCTAACATTAACTCCTATATTATCTATTCTACTTATTTCACTGTATTATTTATTCTACTTATCACTGCAGAATAAACATAAAGGTTAGTGGCGTAAAATGTTTCATTATTCTGATGGTGTTGTAGCTCAGGAATTCTGGCAGGAGATAATGAGGATGGCTCTTCTTGCAGTCATGATGACTAGGCCATGGCTGCAGGGGCCTGGGCAGCTAGGATGGTGTGACTAGGATTATAACAAAGGATTTTTGTCCCTGCTGTTTCATGGTTCCTTTGTTCTTCTTCAGATTCCAGGTGTTGGGAGTGATCCAAGAGGACGTCTTCGTGAGTCCCTCAGCTCAGATAAAGATGGCTAGCGTCATGGAGGCTGGGCTACCCTCTCCATGTTTCTTCTTTGCATAGTTTGTTTGGATTCTTCCCGGATGGCAGTCTCAGGGAGGCAGTTGGGTTCATTCAATGGGGACTGATCTGTTCTGGGGGAAACTTCCATGAGCACCAGTTCAGGGTTCTTGTGACTTTGCCTAGGAAATTTCAGAATGTCTCCTCCACTACACTGTCTTTCAAGCGAGTCATCTGGGCCATCTCCAGTTCAAGGTGACGGCAAGAGTAGACTCTTTCTCTTATGAAGGACCATGAGCATACATGGAAGGAAGAATTTCACAGTGGCCACATCAGCTTCCACATTCTTCATAAAAATACTTGGAGTTTTGACAGAGTTGTCCTATGTAATCTGTGCCTCACTCAGTAAATGTTGGCTGAATCACTGTATAAAAATATGTGTTTTAAAGACTGTGCTACTTGTAAGATGGCAGGTAGCCATTATTATTTGTGGAAAAATGCATTTTTTCTCTCTTCCTTTTTATTTATTCAATGGACACATAATTTTAGTTTTTAAATTTTATCCCACATACATAGTAATTACTTTTTTATCTTTAAATCAAAAGGGCAGTGATCCTTATAGATTGTCTTCTAATATGAAGAGTCTAAACTCTGGAAAGGAAGAATTCCCCACAAACTTGGCAAATTGTAATAATTACTGATGTTTCAGCACTACTTTTGATTTTTAATGATTATCTTAAAAATGGAAATATAGTAAACACTTGACACATTATTCTTTCTCCCCCCCAGTCCTATGACGTTTCTCATTAATGATGATATGCTTCGGTGCTGAGGCAGAGACAGCTAAAGAATCCTTCTAAACAACATTTCAGGCATCCACTACAATTTGACATGAAAGTTGCTGCCTACCCATTTACCAATAAAGAACCCATATGATTGGGGTTAGCATCCAATAAAAGAGTCTCCCAAGACTGCCTGTCCCTTCTACCACAAAAGCACATAGCAATAAGGTTCCAGCTAAGTACATGCCAGGAAGTCGACCTTCACTGGACATGGAATCTGCCTTGAGTTTGGACTTCTCAAGCTCTAAACTGTGAGAAATAAATTTCTGTTGTTTGTAAGTTACCTGGTGTATGGTATTTTATTATAACTTCCTGAATGGACTAAGAAAATTGCTATGGAGAAGTGAGGGCACTACTGTAATAAATATCAAAAATGTGGAAGTGGTTTTAGAACTGGTAAATAGTAGAGGCATGTAGTACATGCTGAGGAAAGCTTGTATCGCAATTAATGAACCATAAAGGGCATTTTTGTAAGGGTTCAGAAGGACAGAAGAGCTATAGAGAGAGCCTCCTTTTCAGAGAATGCCAAAATAGTCATGTACAGAGGTTGGTAGAAATATGGATGGTAATAGCCCTCCTGATGAGGTTTCAGACAGAAGTGAGAAACATGTTCTTGAACAATGGTGATTCTTCTTATAATGTGGAAAGAGCCTGGCTGAATTGTGTTTGTGTTCTAGTGTTTTGTGCAAGATAGGACTCGTGAACAATGACATTAGATGTTTAAAGATGAGAAGATTGCTAAGCAAAATATTCAAGGTACGTGTTGGCTTCTCTCAATTGTCTGTAGTAAAACCTGAAATGAGAGAGCTGGTTAAAGGTGGAATTTTTAACCAAAAGGAAGCAGAACTTAAAGATTTGGAAAATTCTCAGCCATCTAAAGAGAAGCCAGGAACTATGGTTCATAACAATGGAAAGATGATCCTGAAGCCAATATATCATCATCAGGGCTACCACTTCCATTGCACACCCAGAACACAGAAGCCCTGATGTGCAGAGAGCTGCCACAGACAGAGCCTACTGGGACAACATCTGGCAGAGCTGCAGAAGTGGGGCTGCTCCTGAAATCCCAGAGCCTGAGCCATTGGCATGCCACTCCAGCTTAGGGGAGCTATAGCCAGGGTTGTGACCCAGGAACAGAGGCACCACAGTGTGCAGCTTCCCAAAGTGGTGGGGGACCACTGCTGCAGCAGGTCCAGAAGCTAAGACCACAGCCTCAGTGCATCTAGAAGGTGGAATCCCCCACTGCAGTGCATAAGGCAGGACGATAGCCCCATTGAGCCTGGAGGACAGATCATCACATCAAAGGGAATTACTCTTTTCTTTTATTCTTTGGGTACTGGGGATTGAACTCAGGGGCACTCAGCCACTGAACCACATCCCCAACCCTATTTTGTGTTTTATGTAGAGACAGGGTCTCACTAAGTTGCTTAGCACCTTGTGGTTGCAGAGGCTGGCTTTGTACTTGTGATCCTCCTGCCTCAGCCTCCTGAGCACCGCTGGGATTACAGGTGTGCGCCGCTGCACCCAGCAAAGGGAATCTCTCTTGAGCTGCGGGTTTACTGTTGGCTGTTGGAGTTGGACTTTCTCTTTGCCCCATGCCTGCTTCTTTTCTGTCTCTTCCTTTTGGAATGAGAATGTGTCCTCATGCCTGCCCCAGTATTTATTTCAAAAGCATGAAACTTCTTTGACTTCCTAAGCTCATAGGTAAAGGGGAATTTTCCTCAGAATGATTCATATTCTGAGTCTCTCTGATATCTGATTTAGGTGATATTTAGATGAGACTTTAGATTTTAGGTTTTTGAGTCATACTGGAACGAGTTAAGACTTCGGAGGATGTTTAAATGGAATAAATATATTTTGCAAGTGAAAGTACTTAAGTCTGGAGGGGCCACGTGTGGAATGCTGTGGTCTGAACCTCTCTGCTAGATTCATATGTTGAAACCCTGACACCTGAGGTGATGGCATCAGGAGGTGAAGGCTCTGGGAGGTGATTCAAGGAGCAGGAGTCTCATGAATGTGATCAGTGTCCTTGTAAAAGAGGCCCAAGTGAGACCCCTTGCCCCTTCCACCAAGTGAACACACAGCAAGAGGGTGCTCTCTATAAGCCAACAAGTGGGCCCTCCCCCTGATCTTGGACTTCCCAGCCTCCACCACCATCTGTTGTTTAGAAGGCATGGTATTTTGCTATGGCAGCCTTAATGGACTAAGAAATAATTTTGTCCATGACGGTTAAATTTGAAATCATGGAAGATATTTTGAATAAGTAGGAAGTGAGGTGAGTAAAAGAATACTAGCTAGATGTGTAAAGAAGGAAATTTAAAACCCCACAGGAAAATTTGCAAAATATGAATACTTTCCTTGTTTGCTGTTTTCACATATAGTTACCCAAGGTCAAGAGCCTTGCTTGATGAAAAAGAAAACAGGGGGTGTCCAGAGCAGAACCAACAGGATGCATGCACACTTGCGCACGCATGTGCGTGCACACACACACGCACAGAGAGGGAGAGACTTATTTTAAGGAATCAACTCACACAACTGCAGAGGCTTGGTCACTCCTGAGTCCGCCCCTGGCACGCAGGCAGGCTGGGACCCAGAAGAGCCACACTTGCAGCTCCAGCCCTTAGGCTGTCTGCCAACAGAGCACCGTCAAGCAGTGGGTGGGGGTCAGTCTGCCTCTACTAAGGGCTTCATTGAATGAGGTCCATACATAATATGGAGGGTGCTGGGATCTACTCAAAGTCTGCTAATTTAAATGTTAATAGCATCCAAACTCCCTCCCAGAAGCCTCCAAAATGATGTTTAACCAAACATTTGGGGGTCCATGGCCCAACCCAGCTGACAAAAAAATTCATCATCACAGAAAGCTGTGGAAAGTTTTTAAGGGGGTAAGGATGAAAAAAGCGTTTTAAGAAGATTCTTATGGAAATACTTTGCATGTTGGTTTAAAGAAGGGAGTAGTTGAAATGTCAGAACAACGAAGAAGGGTTAGCGAGACATTCTCCAGGCAGGAGCCAAGGGGGCCTGGCTGAGAAGAGCAGTAGAAGGCCTCAGATAACAATAGAGGTGACCACCAGCCACTAACTTGTCACCGACCCGGAGAGTCACTTTTTATTTAACAGAGACCTTCATTGCAGCATTCTAAAAATTGCTCAAATCACCAGGCAAGTTCAGCTCTATTATCAATATTCTGATTGTAGCCATGTTTGAAATACTTCCCTTACATTTCAGGAGTCTGAGGCACCTCATCTAAAAATGGAGGTATCAAGGCCTATCACAAAAGGTTTTGAAGATCAATGGAATAATAATATACTTAAATATTTAACATTTCACATTCCAGTTCAGAATAATGCCACAGCATCCTATTCATTTAATTCCTTAAATCCAGTTATATAAGCTCTGAAAAAAAAAACAGAAGAAAGAGAGAATTGGAATTTTCTCTGGTTTCAATTAAATCTTCACCTCCTCTATCCTAGGAAGGTAGGTCATGGTAAAATACAAAGAGAAACGGGAGACAATTCTTGACCTTTGACCTCACATGCACCTAAATCCTGGAGGCTTACGGGTGACACACCAGCTTTTCAATGGGGATTTTTACTCAACCGGATTTCTCTCTTACTTGTGGACTTCAGAATCCAATTCCTTTTCAAATTTAACTCCACAGGAAATATGTTGTAGAGGTTCAATTTCAAGTGTTTTATAGTACACCCACTCAGGGAAAGGCCAAATCCTGTTACAGCCAATCTCAATATGGTCTCTGGCTAAACCTGTGTTGGACAACACTTCCAATGTGCCTGGCTGTCATTGCTGGAGATGTGACCTCAGCTTGGATTTTTGTAGCCCCTAACTGGAGAAAAGTCACCTTATAGATGAGCACAGTCATGTTTGCCCCCACTTGGCAATAATATAGCTGCAACATCCTGCTAGGTCTCTTGTTACAGAGGCTGTAATCATTAGGTGACTTACTCTATTGAATTGAAGCAGGAAGAATTTTTTTTTTCCCCGTAGGTGAATAAGTATCTAACATTTGCCAAACAATTCTTTATGATTAGAAGGAAATAGTCCCTGTCTGGGCAAGACACCGCTACTACATCCTCTGCTACAGTTTTTTTTTTTTCTCTTTATACTTTTAGTGTGTCCTATACACAGATAATATATGTATCTCTTGATTCGCTTTGTTAGAGACTGTAAATGAAACTTCACAAAACCATCTTCAAAATCATGTAGTGAAACAAGAGTTGGTAACATTTCTCCCCTTATCGTCATTGTTGCTTTCTGTTGAATAAATGTGCATTTCTTGCTGACTGCAAAAAAAAAAAAGCCATTAAAAAGCTGTTCCCAGCTAAAAGGTTTCGACACACGGAATTATATCACCCGCTTTATTCCACCCCCTCCCCAGCAGAGACAGACGTGGTTATAATAGCTAAATCAAAGAACATTTGTTTGAATGATCTGTAATCAGCTCTGCTGCTGTCCACGGAAGTTGGGAACCATTTTACAATCATAAAACCTTGTACCTGGGAGACTGCTGTCTTACTTTCAGTGTTGGCACAATTATTCTAATGCTAATATTTTCTTAAAATAATGGAAAAATATGAGATCTCTAAGTCTCTCAAGAGTGAATGCATGCAGAATAACAAATACCAAATTCAAATGGTAGAGGGAAAGCAAACAAAAACCCCAGAAAGTTCAGTGGTGTACCGGAGAAACCAGTAATAGAAAGACAAAAGAGTGAAGAAATGAGTTCTATGATTTTCCACACAATTTCTTGACAGAAAATCTAAAGTATGCCTCTGAATCATTGCATTTGTGACACATTGCTTGGATTCTCCTTTTAAAATATGGGAAGAACTTTACAAATCAAAATATTTCTAATTGTGATCAATCTGCTCAGACTAAGAAAACATTTAGCTTGAGTTGTCAGGCATCTCTGGCTTTTTCATTTTTCACTGTACTAGACCCTCTGCTGATGTAAGTTATTCAAGAAAAATAATATTTGCATTGAACTTTAGAATTTACAAAATGCTTTCACCTAAATTCATGTTTTATCTTTACAACAATCCTACAAGGTAGTCAGGAGGCAGACAGAGCCGTTGCATTCCAGGGGATAATATAAAATTAATTTATCATCATAAACTCTTTTTCTCTGCCAACTTGGCTGCTTGGAGCCATTCTTTTTCCCAAAAGAGTCTGACTTTTCTGGAGATGAACATTTATCCTCTCAGGACAGTTTCCCCCTTAGGTTACTTGTTGGTGTGCAGTAGAATTGAGATACACATTTCTCTTAAAATATAAGAAAAAAACCTGCCAGCTAGGTTTCCAGGAGGAGTAAAAGAGCACAAAAGCAAGAAATACCGAGTATGTGGAGTTTATGAAAAGTGGGGTTTGCTTCCATGGAGAAATTTTCTAAATTAACAATTAGCTTTTAGGTACGGTAGCATTGATTTAGGAAGAATAGGGAGAGAAGAACTCAATGTTCTTAGTTCTTCACAAAATGTGTTTTTGTTATTTAAAGCTGCTTTTTTTTTTTTTTTTTTTTTTTTTTACAATTAAAGTGAATTTTTCTATAAGAAAATCAGCAGTAGTTTAAATTAGAATAAGAGCTAGGCTGCTTTTCTAAAATAAAATCAGAATGCTGACCACAATACTTCTTATGCTAGCAAAAGAAAAACAAAATAAGGTTAATTTATTATGTTGCCTCGAGATTAGTGTAGGTGGAAATGAACAGTTTGGATTTCAGTTTGGTTTAGGTAAGAAAAGTCGTTTATCTTAAGTCTCAAGAGCCAGCTAAATTTGGTTTTCTTTACCTCCAACTCCATTAAGAATCTGGAAATGTAGAAATATATGTTTGTAGAATCACACACATACCTGAATCTAAACTAATTACAAAAGCGAGGCAAAGTTTTGTAAATCTTTATGGTAAGAATTAAACATTTAAGATTATTATTAGCTTTATTCAAAACTACATCCTTAGGGAGAAAAAAATGAATGATTTAGACACAAGTAGTTCATACTGTTTTAAAAACTTAAGTAATATCTTTGTTAAAAATAATGCATAATTTTGCATATGTTTCAGAGCATATTAAGGAAGTATAAAGGTTAGTATATTGAAATATAGAGAAAGCAAATCACAATAACCCACCCACAATACAAATTAAATGTGCTTATACTTTGTTATGATCCTTCCAAAATTTCTATAACTTCTATGTTTTCTGTGGTCTTATTGAATTCCAAGTTTTAATATTAAGTTTTAATATTAACAATGTAGTATTCAGCTGTACAAAAAAAAAAAAATTAGAAACCAAAGAAGCAGAAGTGAAGCCAGAAGTATGAGCATTTAAAGCCCAGCTAAGTGTTATGCCATAAATCAAGCAAGGGTTTAAAAGCAGTTGAGAGTCTGATGCCATCTGCTCTTCTTCCAGGGGCATCCAGGTGAGAAGCAGGGAGCTTTCTCTTTGAGCAGAAATGGCTAAGCTCAGGGAAAGCTCATGCTAAAGAAAACCACAAAAGCGCACAACATTTTAACCACATATGAAATGAGAATGTACTACTTTATTACTGAATACTTTAAAAAATAAAAGCACAAGCCCATTACATTGTTCCTTTCTTGGTCAATCACTTTACTTTCTATCAAAATATTTAAAGTTAGGGTTTTTATCAACTCCGTAGTGAAAGCACATCACGTACACAGGCTGACAGTAATCTCCAGCTTCCAGCCTTATGACAGCTCTTGAGCAAGTGTTCAAATAGATGTTTTTCTTAAAGATTTCTATTTCTAAGGTCCTCATCTAGCCTAGAGGACATAGAAGTCCTGTGTGTGTGTGTGTGTGTGTGTGTGTGTGTGTGTGTGTGTGTTGGGGCAGAGGGGGTTTTGGGGTTCCGCAGGCGCATGCGCTGAGAATTGGCTTGAACCCAGTGCCTCGTGCCTGCTGAACACATGCTCTGCGGCTGAGCTACCCCTCTGCCCCATCTAGTGCTTTCTGGGATTCATTAGGTTCTGCTATGCTCTGGGAAAACATCATCCTCTTTGCTAACTTGGAATCCCCACGTGTCCCAGAGTGGAAACTGCCTTCCTTGGGGCTCCACTAGCCGCCTTCTACCCCTTGAGTCCCATGACAAGCGCACTAGCTTCCAATGAATAGGACCCCAACAACTGAGTTAAAGTAGTCACCTCGCCACCCCCACACCTAATACTTCTACACGTGTGGTGTTTTGTGTATACTAGAGGAGAGGAATAGCAGAATGGTCGTGTGGGTTTTTCCATCTTTAGTTTCACAATGAGGCAGATCATTCACTGATAGAGGGCAGAAGGTCAAATATCGATCCTTTGCGATTACACATTAGGACAAAGGATGGATGTACTACCACAGAAGAAAGCCTCGGGGAACAGCGGGCCATGGTGGCTTATTTTGCAATCAGAAGCAATTTACAGTGGAGGAAGTCATAGGATTCTGTCAGTCACTGGTGACACTTTTTCCCTGAAGCCTGCCATAGAGCCCTTGGGACTTGGTTTATAACTGGAACTGGAGAAGGAGACATCTAAACTGTTCACTAGCAAAGCCGTGACTCAGACATGAGCAAAATTCGCTTAGTAACAAATACAAGTGACCAACAGAAGAAGAGAATATCACTTTTTAATCAGTAAGGTATCTTTTCCATGGATTTTGTTTAGCTTTTTTTTTTTAATTGGAGAATGAACCCAAGAGTGCTTTACCACTAAGCTACATCCCTAGTTCTATTTATCTATTTATTTATTTAAAGACAGGGTCTCACTAAGTTGTCACGGCTGGCCTTGAACTTCCAATCCTCCTGCCTCAGACTCCCAAACTGCTAGCATTACAGGCATGCGCCACCACACCCAGGGCCACTGACATTTTCAAAACAACCATTTATTGATATATATGAGAGGAAGATGGGCCAACTAGAGGATGACCTCCATCTTGAATCCTGCAGGTTATAATTCAGCATTTCCCTTTTACACATTCAAATATTGTTAATGCTATTTGGAAAAGTTACTTACTCATAAAATTTTTTTCTCTGCTCTCTGAATAAAATGTGTCCCTCTTCCTTCTGAATGAATGCTTCACCTATACGTTTTTATTCCAATACCTTCTACATCCTTAGAGGCCCTGTTCTGTTTCGTGTGGTTTTGTTTTTTCCTGTATCTAACAGTGTTCTCTTTGAAAGTTCCATTTACTCTATCAAAAGGTCAGTTTCTCTTTTTCCCTCAACAAGGTAAATCTTCCTTCTCTTCGGGTGTTATCTTAAGTCTTAATGGCATTTTCAAAGCATTTTTGTGTCCCCAGTTCTAGATTGAAAGCTTGTCAGTCATTGTTTCTTGTGGCTGATGAATACTTTCGGGCTTCAGGATACAGTCGCTCCTCTGAAGGTCAATGGCACCCCTTTGGTACCACATGCAAGTACATGCTTGGTTTATTTGTGGCATTTGGCCCTTTGACTGATGTGTGCTTCTTCTCTCCCTTGGAGTTCCCGTCTCCATATCTCTGAGTTCCCCTGTGTCCCTGATTGGTTATCTTCCTGTTCGCACACTCAGATTCTGGATCCAGAGTTGTAGAAACAAACACTGAATCCAGGAAGAATTTAAGCACAGGTGAGAATTTGTTCAGGGATCTCTGCTCCAGCCAGAAAGGAGACAGAGCACTCAGAGGAGGATTCAGGTAAAAGACAAAGGGGTGGAGCTTCTTTGACATGTGGGGTGAGCAGGCCTGGGTGTCTGATGCCATTGACGTGGTTGTGAGGTTTTAGTTGAGCCCTGTTCCTCCCCGTCCTGCTGCTTTGTGGGTCATGTAACTCATTCCCATCCTCTGTCCTTACGAGTGTCTTACTGCTCACAAGGTAAGTGAGGGATACTTTGGCGACTATCCTGTGTATACATTTGCCCCTCCCCTCCTGGAGTTTTACAGTCTAATGCTAATATGTTCAGACGGGACTGAGAGCTGGCCTGGCTGTCTTGTCCCTGAGGGTTGTTTATCCTTGTCCTGAGGGGTCTAGCTTTCCATGGGGCTCCCTGTCATTCCTTTCACTCATTGGCTGCTTCTCTGCCAGTCCTACTCTTGTAGACTCTCAATAAATCATGACCTTAACTCTTTTATTGACCTTTTTTATCTTCTCTTTCTGGGATAGCCTGGCACAGTATTTTCACCTTCAGTTTTATGAAGTGACTGCCAAATCAATATCTTCATTCTGTTTTGATTACATACACACACACACACACACACAAACACACACACACACACTCCTTGCACTTTCAACTTTTGGCTAAATGTTGTTGTTTTTATTTTTTGTGTTTCCAGCATGGATTAACCACTCTTTCTCTTTCTCTAGATTTCTAACCCATTGGTGTTAATGGCTCCACTATCTTCCCAGTAGCCCAAGTTAAAACAGTAGGAGCCATGTCCTTCTGTTTTATTCTGAGACAGGGTCTCACTATATTGCTGAGGCTGGCCTCAAACTTGTGATCCTCCTGCCTTAGTCTCCCAAGTCCTACTGTTCTTTAGATGCTTAAACCCAACCAATGCTGAATCCTAGCAACTTGACCAATTTCTCATCCCCCTCCTTTCTATCTGTGCATTAACTTACTGGATCAGCCTAAAATTCTTTCTTACCTGGCCTAAATATTCTGTCAGCCGTTTCATACCACTGGAAAATCGAGTTCTCTTACATGGGGCTGGATTACTTCATTTTCTTACTCAAGAATTTTTAACTGTCACCTGCTGTCTAATGAGTTTGTTAAAAGTCTCTCATTTCAGGTAATTTGCTCCTTTAACATTCCAGAGCATTTATTCATGACACCTCTATGGCACATATCGTTCCTGGCATTTTTTATACCTGTTCACACCTCTCTCTGTCTCTTCCTATTAGCAGTTCCTTAAGAACAAGGGTCATGATTCCTGAAGCTTTTGATCTGGTACCATGCCTTACACAAAGTTGATGTTCAATAAATTCAAGATGTGGTTGAAGAATATTTTGTTGTATTTAGAGAGTGAGAGACTGGGTGTGAGAAGAGAGACTTGAAATGTTAATTGTCTCATTCAATATCTTAATAAAATTTTGACCAAAGCAAAACAAATGTATTTTCTGATCTACCTCATTGGTTGTATTCATTCTATACCTGGCATTTGAAAGTAAATTCAACATTTTTAATAATAAAAGAGAAAATTCAAGATGCCTTTTAATACTGTTAAATAACAAAAGTTAAAAATAGTTAATCTTAGCTATTGGCAGAAATCCAAAAAATGATATTTTAACATTACTACTATTGGGTCAACATTTTGGTATCAGCTTTTCGCAGAAGTTATAACAATATAGTTTTAAAGTCTTAGAAACAAAGACTGTCTGATTCAGAAGATCCCTTTTATGAGTGTATCCTGTTGAAATAATGGAGAATTTGCTTACGAGTTTAGCTTTCAGGATGTTTATTATAGCAATGTCAGTAATATATAACTGGAAAGGAGAAATGAGAGGCATAAGGATTGGAAGGAAAGAGAGAAAATCGTCGGTATTCACTGGTGACATGATCAGCTATGTAGACAGCCCAAGAAATAAATAGGTAAGCTATTGGTTTTAATGAGAAAATTGGTTAGGTTTACTAAATACAAACTCAACTAACAAAAATCAACAGCTTTTTTCTCTGGCAATAATAACAACAGCAGCCAAGTAGGTAGAAAATAGAGTAGACAATAGGTCATTTACAACTGCAAAATAACCCACCGCAAAATAATGAAGGAGTGTGTATTGGAGAGTAATTTAAAGAAATAAAAATATATCATGATTCCTCTTTAGAGAACAAAACATTCTGAAAGGAGAGTACAACATAATGCTGAGCAGAAAAGACAAGAAACAGAGCAGAGGGCTCAGAAACAGACTCATGAAGGACCACTTGCAGAAAGCCACAAAGGTCCAAAACACAGGAAGAAAGAGATATTTGATTTAGCTGGGTCAAATGAAAGCTCTCTTCCAATGAAGAACACTTTAAACAGAGATAACAAGTGATTATAGGAAAGATATTGGTAATGCCTAAAAACTAGGTTGGTGGTAGTGAGCACTTGCCTAGCATATGTGAGGCCCTAGGATCTGTCCCTGGCACTTCAAAAGAAACGAAGAAGAGATAATGTCAACTCAGTAGTAATTGAAACCTGTGAATTATAGAAATGGTGAAATACCATCTCGTGCCTGTCAAATTATAAAACTTAGAAAACTGGATACTAGTTATACCGTCTAAAGGATCACCAACTATATTGTGAAATGGTGACCTTCTTGCCACACTGGCTCAGCCATGCTGGAACAAAGTCTGGTTGGATTTAATGGTACTGTAACAATTGTGATCTATTATCTCATCTAGAGATGAGTTTATGTAAATCCTTAAAGGGACACATAGGCACATGTGTGGGTCAGCATTGTTTGTCAAAATAGGGGATTAGGGGCAACTTAGATTATCAATAACTCTGGGAACAGATAGGTAAAGGTGGAGTAATAATATGGAATTCTATACGAAGTCATCAACCAGATACACATGCAGCCAGCCACTTACAAAATGGTAAAACAATGGCATTTGAATGTGGTTGAAGAATAGACCCTTTAATGCTGCAATTTATATCAACTTAATTATGAAATATTTTATAACAATAAAAGAATATCTGAGGATACGTAACCAATATAGTGGAATGGATGCCAAAAGGAAAGAGGAAATAGAAATAAAATCTGATATACAATGAAGCTGCCACCCTGTGCCACATGAAATTATTATGTTCATCTGGGATGGTGGGCATCATGAAGATCCCATAAGATGGTCTCATCTAGTGAAAACAGAAAGCTTAGATTGTGTAAGTACACTTTAGTTTGTTTTTCCAGCAATGGATTCATCTGATATCAGGCACATATTCAGGATACATATCACTGTCATTAAGCAACACATGACTATAAAAATATATGAAAATAAAAATGAAACATAGGAGTTTTGCAGGCATTGGTTAGGATAACAAGTATGAATGAAAGAGTATAATAAACTCAATTTTCTTCATTTTTTCAGTTGAAACTCAATCTTCTACTCGAGGTGCTGTATAATAAAGAATTTGCTGGCCTTTGTCCCCAGTTCCTAGAAGCTCACCTCTAAATTCTTTGAATTTCCCAAGTGATAGAAGTATTCTATTTATGGTTATACCCTAGACAATTTAAGCTAGTTAATCATTAACTAATCTGAGCTATTAGTCCTCAGTTATGTTTAACTATTTTTATTATTTGATAATTTGGTCGTCCTGTGATGACTCAGGAGGGGACCAACCATGACAGTGGTGATTAAAGGGTCGTGATTTCAGCTACCTGATGACAGCCTGACTTCCTGGGACGGGAGTCGGGGCTAGATATGGAGTTTAATGGCTTGTGCGGTGATTCGAGCACTGCTGTTCAGGAAGGAAACCCCAAGGGAATACTGGACACTGAGCCAGGGTGCGTTTCTCTGGTTGGCAGTGGCTGCTCCTGGTGAAAGGAGAGTGATGCAACCTGGAGCACTGTGGAAGTGACTTTGCCCTGTGTCTCTCCCTTTGTCTGGTTCTAATTTATGTTCTTTTGCTACGTAAAATGATAATAAGAATAAGCAATATAGCAATTTCCTCAGGTCTGTGAGTCATTCTAGAGAATAACGTGTTCCAAGGGGAGAATGGAAACCGCCAGATTTGTGGTCAGCAGGTTCGTGAAGGTGACCTGGAGCCCTCTGCACTGTGACTTCTGTACACATCTCCTTCACGATTCGATTTGCTCTGCTTTTGAAAGAAATGAACAGAAAAAGAGGCAGGGTTTTGTGAGAATGAAGGAATTCATGAGATTACACAAATATTAATTCAGTTTATTCTTTTGCTTGATTTGAATTTTATGCTTTGACACTACCAGGACCTCTGGTCTTTCACCTCTACCTTTTCACCGTTCATTCCCCTTTTCCTTTGGATTCTGTCATACATCATTACAAACACTTCTTTGAATGGACTCTCTTGCTAGTTTCTTCCCAAATATCTGCTGGGCAAAATCACAACTGTAGTTCATTCCCATTTTTAGACCACATGCATGGTGCTTATCTTTCTAGAGCTGTGCATTGCTGGAGAAAAATATAACATCACTCTACATCGCACATTAAACTTTGACCACTAACCTCGTGTGGGACTTTCGTGTATTTGACAGACAGTCCTATAAGATGTTACCCTGGAAATTTAACTTTCCCTTGTTTTTAGACAATGATTTCGTATCCCCTACATTCTTCTCAAATCTTCAGCCTCTCCTCCTTCTTCACTGTATCAATGACTAATTTCTTATTTCATTGACAAAATAGAAACAAGTAGAAAAATCTTCCACCTGCTGCCATTTAGGTTGCTAAATGCACTGTATCTACAGCCATATATTTTACCATCCCTCTCGCTATGTGTATGAACAAGTAATCCCCTTATCTAAAACCAATTCCAATTCCACCATGTTTTCCTCTCAGCTACTAAAAGACTTTTCTCCTGCATGTTTCCTGCTCTCCGGAGTCATCAGTTCTTTAACACAGGATCATCTTCATGAGCTTGTCTACATATGATGCTATCTCACAGCTCCTTGTAGCTCTTGCTTCATTTCTCTATCACACCCAGTGGCTCCTTCCTAGATTATAAATTCTGTGAGTACAAAGACTATTGTTAACTATGGCAAATCCAGTACATGGTTGGTCTTAACAGATATCTGTTGACTCAATAGAGAATCAACAGAGTTCTTCCTTGGCAATAATTTCATGGAAGGACTTTAAGGGCTTCAACCACCTAACGTGCTGATCCGCTGTTTCATCCGTCCCATAAAAGCACACAGCCCATTTATGCTCCTGAATCATAATAGTGAAGGCTACTATTTCCCAAATAAATCATCTCAAAAGAGCCACTCTTTGTTTTGCTATACTTTTTAGGTTAGGCATTAAGGTTGCAAAGAAGTATAAGCAGTCACATCTAGGAAGCAGGAGATCTGACTTTCCCATTTTCAAGACTCTCTGGTAGCAACTAAGGTTCCAGGAAGGCAGGCATCCACACCTCAGAATGCAGGGAGAGAGCACCCGCCTCATGCTCAGGAGCTTGTTTCTGCTGCTTCTGCATTCTTCGCCCCTGGTTCTCCAAGTGCATTTCAGGACCTGTAGCTTCTCTTTCCACTGGAACCCTAATGGATATGCTAAGTTCCAGCTCCACCTGTGCCTTCTACATGGGACCCAGAGGTCCTGTGTTTTGACAAGTCCTCCAGTGCTCCTGCTGCTCACTAGTTGAGAACCACCACCTTAGGCAGAAGCCCTGAGAAACTTAGGAGGCGGTGCTGAACTTAGCTGTGTTAAGTCAGTTCTCATCAAACCTTGGCTTTCTTGCCTCTGAGTTGTGTGACTTTAACTAAGATACCTCTCTGTTTCCATGTTCTTGTGCGTGAACTGGAGATATTAGTAGCACTAACCTTGTAGGTATATTACAAAGTTTAAATTGACACAGCCAAGTGAAACTCTTAGGGCAATGCTAGGCACGTAATAAGAACCAACTCTCAGCAAAGCTGATACTGTTGACAAAAATTGTATCACCAAATGCTTTTTGGTGTGTCTTCTGTACTAGTTTATAAATTATCAGCAGAAAAATATATTTTATAAACATTCCATACCCTTGTAGAACTGAGATTATCAACGTTACTTTTACAGTCATTAACTGAATGCTTACTAGGTAACAGGGAATATACTCAGAGCCTAAATGTCATTTAATCCTTGAATTCTATTAATTAGACATCATTACCATATTATAATAAATATCTTTAGCTGGCTGTTTTGAAGTATTCTGCTGATTACTCAAACTGAAAGAGAAGTTTGCATTAATGTGTCCACTGCAATTATTCTTACATTATTTCAGAAACTTTTAAAGTATCATAACTGCTAATGAGTCTCAACCATTACTTATATCAAGATAAACAAGTCCCACAAATTGTAGATCTTTTGAAGCTTCATTATTTGAATTATGTAGACTTTCTGTATACCCATATATTTATGTATCTCATTAATTTGTTATAAAGAGCAAAAAAAATTGTTAATGTTAAGTCAAATTGCCTGTAAATGACTTAAGGAATATGTTAATGATCTTGCTCCAAATGAATAATTATAAAGCAGGTGCAGTTGAGATATGATCATTTAACTGACAGCAAACAGCTTTTAATGGCTTCAATAACCAAGATAATGGTGATATCAAAGAAGCCTGTTAAACTCATTGTTCACAGCATCCATTTAATGCACAAGCGAACTTCAGCTGGACTCTCCCTGTGGACCCATTGTCCCGCTTATTTAAATAGCAGTTAATTTAAACACATGCACACACAAAAGTCAAAATTCCATTATTTCTAACATACTTCTTTCTAATAAACTGTATTATCTGGTAATTGAGCCCCTGACTGAAAGAGACGTTTCTGTATGTTTACATAAGTGTCACATTGCACTTGAAACTTATCCCCCAGGAAAGTTATCCCCCAGGAAAAGAAGCCCGTGAATACAAATAAAGTTGTCAATATTTCTGTCTGCTGTGTTTAGGGCACTTGGTTGAGATGAACAGGGCTCACATTCTAAAAACACACCAAGTTCAATCCCAGTGCCTACCAACATACATATGGAGAGGATGGAGTAGATACTGGTTTCTAGGTAATTTCATTTGAACTCTTCTCAACAAGACTGGCTATAAGTGAGAGTAATCAAACTCCAACTAACTTAAGTAGGAAAGGCAGTTTATTGATTCCAACACCTGAAAAATACAAGGTTAGATTTCATGTCAGTCATGGCTAAACCCAGAAGCTCCACATTTTTCTCTTCCATTTGATTTTCCCCCACACATGCTCTCTTCTTTCTCTCTTTCTTTCTCTGTCTGTCTTTTCCTCTTCCTGTACTGGGGATAGAACCCAGAGTGAACTCAAACTCTCACTCATGCTAGGCAAGCAGCTGTACCGTGAAACTACATCCCAGCCCAGAAAGACAGTTTCTGTTATCTTAGTGGGACAAGACCGCCATAATGCATATACCCATCTTACCAAAGGCCTCACAGCACTTTATCGACCTCAGCTCCTTCCCATTTTGATCTGCCATCGAGTTTCTGGTGAAGAAGCTGATAGGCCTGAATTGGGTTGTGTCCCTGCCTCTGTGTAACTGCAGAGTTGTAGGGAAACAGGACAATTCCTTTTAATCTGAAATATAATATCAGTACTCCACATGAAGGGGTTTTGTTTATCAAAATAAGTGGTAAGAGATCTTGGACACTGCCAAACAACATAGCCTTTTGCATTTCACTGTAGACCGTCTGGCATATATGCATCTCTCTTTTTTCTTACATGTATCCTTTAAAATATAAGTCATAGCAGCTACCATATAATCTCTGAAATATGGGCTCTCCTCCAGAATACTATTCAAATGGTGCATCTATTTCCACTTTCAGAGCTTCTCTCCTTTACGTGCATTCTGTCCTCTGGTCAGTACCTGACTCCTCATGCTACAACCAACCATGACTTGATCCTTATCTTGGGATCCATTATTTGCAATACAATATTCATCACATCAGGATTTCTTTTTTTTTTAGTTTTTGTTTTTGCGGTAGTGGGGACCAAACCCAGGGGAACTCTACCACCAAGCCACATCCCCAGCACATCTTATTTGATTTGAGATAGGATCTCCAAGTTGCTAAGGCTGGCCTCAAAGTTGTGATCCTCTTGCCTCAGCCTCCCATGTTGCGGGGATTCAAGGGATTCTCCGTTGTGCAAAATTCACCATACCTGGGTTTCTAACTGCAGGTTACAAGTCCAGTCCAGAAGTATGTGTTCTTCATCCTAAAATGATGTCTTCAGAGTCCCAACTCTTGGATGGGTTCTCTCCATATGAGGATATTGGGATGTTGATGGTCCTAGTCTCATAACCTAATAGCTCTGCACCACCAGTGGAAAAGTAATTGAGGATTAAATGAGATGATGTACACAATAAACTTACTGCAGCACATAAAAATTACTCAATAAACAATGACTTTGCGTATTGCAACTCATTATTATTCTGTAATCATTCCCTGAGGGATTGGAGCAGGTAAATCCTGAGATGGTCTTGACTTAGGTCATGTGATCACCCTTGGGAGGGATGGGAAACATTCCCCCTCAGTCAAATCCAGAGAATGGATTATTTCAGGGCTAATTGGGTTCTTTCTGGAAGGAGCAATAATAAACATCAGGAAAGCAAGAACAGCATACATCCACTATATTTCACTTTCAGCAACTTTCGTCCACTCCTTAAATATTTGTTTTTTTTTTTTAATTCTTCCACTTTGAAAATCTGTAAATGTTTTCTGATGTCAAAGTTGAAACTGAATAAATGGCCTCACTGGTGTTAATTGGACCGTTTAAAGGACATTGTTTATATTGATAACACAGTTGATGTAACTATTAAGGAAGTACTAGAGAATTAGAAGGATTAAAGTGTTTTTTTACCACGTTTGCAAGCTTTAGTTAAATTGTATCTCAAGGTGGTGTTACTTAGAAGATTATCTAGAAACCATTTTCAGACAGAAGCATTGATTTAAGTTATTTAAGGATAACACAGTTTTTACAGGTAAAATTAATATAGATATTACGATCTTCCTCTATACAGTATGCTGTTTTTCAGCACTTTTTATGAGTAACTTAAAGAAAGGAAGAAGGAGAAGAAAAGAACAGTATAATAAAGATATCTGCTCTGACATAATAAAACAGGTGTACCTTAATAGGCCTACCAGGAATGTTTTAGCTGTTAGCATCTTTTAAATGCTTCTGCTGAGAAACCATGTTTTCATAACAAGGTTGGTGAGTATTAAACCTGTGATAGTTCTTTCTGGGATTACTATAATTTACAAAAACAATAAAAACCTGCTAAAAACATTTATGTATTTTTAAATGTTGTAATCTAGGGATCCCACTGATATTTGTGGTGAGACTTTGCCCAAGGCTACATAACCCTGCTTGTACATTGCCAGGACTGCAATCTGTTTTATGACAAAACAGATTCATTTATCTCCAAATAAATAAATTACTTTTGTGAACATTTAGAAACATTTGCATAATTAGGCTGTAAGATCTTAGCAGTCTTTTTCATAATAATTAAACTAATCTAATCTTGGACAGGGTAAACAGACTTACTAAGATGAGAGCAGCCTTCAGGCAAGGAACTTACCGAGTTCTACAGGAACTGTAAGGCTGATGATGTTTGTTAATTATGCAGAGCTTTTACTCCCCAGTAATAGCAGCGTTTGTATTGCCTGAAGCTCAGATAGCTACTCCCAGGCACATAAAATTAGACTCTGCTTTTTTGACATTCTCTTAAAAAAAAAAAAAAAACAAAGAAGATACTTCAAAATGATTATATGCTTTCAACGAGGAGGGCATTAGCTTTCCACTGATGGATCCTGGATCTGCATACAATTGGCTCATTCCTCAGTCACGTGATCCTGATTATCTTTAGATCTGGAATGCTTCAGACTGTACACAGATACACAGAGCTGAGGCTTTAATGAAAGAGCAGCAACATGAATGATTATATTTATTTCAATCTTCAGAATTTCTTGGAATCCCTCTTCCAAAAATGATGCACTTTAGCAAATCAGTCATTTCAAAGAATGCTCTTTATATTTGTAATTATCAAAAGGGAACACAGTGAAAAATAACTAATGTGAAATTTCAGTGCTTTTCTTAAATAGGCATTTTACCATACAGGTCAACTCATGCAGTGTCTTTAATATTGACTTTATTGGAAGAAACCACTGTCTTTCTGCTTAAAGGTGTTAAGTGTAAAACAGATCTCTCAAACAAGAAATGAATCTTTTCAAATTAATTGAAAATATTTATATAGTACTTATTATATCTCCTACAGTTAAAGAAAAGTGCTTCTGTGCATGTGTGTGTGTGTATCCACCCTCCCCCAAAGATACTCTAAAGAACTGATGATTCTAAAACCAAGTCCTGGGAGCATCAGTGAATTGTAAATGTATCCGTGGTCTCAACCTTCACTGGGGTCACAGGTGACTAGCAATGCTTGATGCATTTCTTTTTGTTCACATGATGCATTAAATAAATGTGGTTGCAATAACATGAGTCATCAGAAAAGTGACCATATTCTTTGTCCTTTTCATGTCATCTCTCGTTTTTGCATGTAATTTATTCATTTATGCACATTATATTTTATTTTCACTGGCAGGTAGGTGGGTCTCTAGAATAATTACTTGTTCCTGGAATATTGACACCTCACGTTTGTGGTTTGAAGATGAAACGTACTTCCCAAACTCATGTGTTAAAGGCTTAGTCCCTAAAGCAGCAGTGTGCAGAGGTGGGGCTCTGGGTCATGAGGGGCTCTGACTTCATCATGGATTGATCCATTGATATCTGCATGGGCTACTGAGAGGCAGTAGATGTGGGAAGTGGGACCTAATGGAAGTAAGTAGGTATTTCTTGTCACTGTTTCCTTTTTCTGTCTCTTGTTTCCCAGCTGCCATGAGCTGAGCAGCTCTCCTGCACCACGCCCTTCCGCCATGTTTCTGCCTTAGAGTCATCCAACCAAGGACTGAAACCTCTGAAATCATGAGCCAAAATGAAGCCTTTCTCCTTTAGGTTGTTTATGTCAGGTATTTTGGTGATGGTGATGAAAAGCTGACTAATTAACTCACAGTGCATTTAATTAAGACATCACAAACTGCTTCCCGTGAGAATAGACGTGTGATGTCACAAGCACGAGGCATATGAGAGTAGGGATCAGTTGCTAGAAATTAAGGCTAAAGGCAAGTGTCACATCTCCAAGCTTTGGTTGATCTTGTACTTCTGTTAGCAAAATTATTTTGTGGAGTAACACATCCCTAATACATGCATGTATATATTTGGTTTTAAATTAGGTACACATCCTAGTGAATCTCGAATATCTGAATCTTAAGAAATCTTTGAACAAAAAAGGAAAAACAGGCAAAAATGAATCTCATAACCCCCCTCCCCCACCTCCAGTAAGGAATTTCTGTATTCCGAGTGTTGGAAGATGGTTCTCCATGGATCTTCCATGTTTCTGCACAATTTGGGAGGTGGGGTATAAAAGACTGAACTCAGCAGTGCTTTACCACTGAGATACATTCCCCAGCTCATTTTTTAAAAATTTATTTTGAAGTAGGGTCTCAGTTGCTTAAATGCTTGTTAAGCTGCTGAGGCTGGCCTCAAACTTTCAATCCTCCTGTCTCAGTCTACCAAGTCGCTGGGATGACAGGTGTGTCTCACCAGGCTGTTTCTGCACATTTTATAAGAGGCACTGATAAAGTTTTATTCTGGACTATCTTTTCAAGAATGTTTTGTATAGTAAATCACTTTGCAAAATAAAGATATTGCTTCATTACGGAGCAGAGGACAAGTTTGCTTCCTGTATAGAAAAATAATGTCTGTCTCTAGGGCAAAGATCAAGCAGTTTTGCTAACAGATCATTATGAAAGATTGTTAGTCCCAGGATTGTGGTTCTTGAGCTGAGATACAAACTACTTAATATGCAATGTCCCTCTGTAGATACCTATATGATATTCATTTCTTTTTCAGAATTTTGTTTCTGATATTCATATATATGTTTTAGTATATATATATACACACACTCACACATATATATGGTATATATATACACACACATATATATATATAGTATATATATATACACACACATATATATAGTATATATATATATGTTTTAGTATTGGCTAATAAGTCCTGATTGGATTGAGACATTGTGAACCTATGTTTGATAGTGTTTATAAAAAATGGATTTCTTTTTCTTGTGATAAAGACTATTTACTCTGAAATTTCATTTGCAGGAGTTACTACAATTTAAGTTTTTATAATAAAACTGAAGGCTGAGGATTTAGCTCTACATATTTGTTTCCAAATAAATCCAGATCTACTTTCTCAATGGGATTCAATTTTCAGTTTCACCTTAACATCGTATTTTTTTATTCTGCCACCTATTTTTCTATGGTCATTTAAATGCCTTTTCCATAAACACATCCCCTCAATGCTGATTGAAAATTTTAAAACAAAGATTTCAATTTGTATATAAACTGAACAGTTGTACCCAATTTGCTTCATAGGGTAAAGCAGAGGGTCTCATCCTGTGAGACTCCCATAGAAGATTCTTCATATGTAAAAAACATTCTCAATCAGAGAACACTGAACATGGCAGATCTGTTATATTTTACCATCTTAAAAGAAACATTTTTCTAGCATTGTAAAATTACTTTGTAATTTGTGCTGTTACTTTTAGATGAGTATTACCTCTGAAAATGCCAATATTTCTATCACTTTGAAGTTGTAACATTATATCTTATAGTTATTTGACATTAGTATTATGGCTCCTTTCAGTATTGATTTCATTCCAGAATCTTTTTAAAAGCACTGAAAGAAATTGTCCAAAGACTTTACCAATATAAAAATTATTCCTTCTCATGGACAAAGATTTCAAAAGGAATCCTACTCTATTCTATCTGAGCTTAATTTCCTTAGGGAATTTTCTTAGGGAATAAGTGTTACAGGTATTTTCCAGTACTAATTTTATAATTTGCAGTAGTAAATTTGCAGTCTGGTCCAGCAGTTTCTATAAAGCATATTAAGCCATGCCTCTGCATTCTAATAGCCTGTTCTCAAGAAGACACCTGCATTTCTGCTCCTACTAATTGAGTGTGTGAATCACATGTGTGTGTTTCCAAACCTATGGATGTCTGTTTTGCTTTTATAATAATTGTAAAATGTAATTAAAATTATATAAGTGAAATATATGTCAAAACACTTGTTTCTGTGAAAATTAATTAGAATGCTCTGAAAAGACTTCAGAAAGATGAATTGATAAAAATTTCACTTTGTAATAAGGTATATTGAATATAATAGTATTTTTTATGGGAAGACGTAACAGTTGAAAAATATGAAATATTTCTGTGCTCACAATTTTACAAATATTTTCCAGTACTAACTTTAAAAAATGTTTTAACATTTTAAAAAAATATTAGTCACCAAATTTATATTTTAAAAAATATTAATCACCAACTTTATACTCTGAGGAAAAATGTAGTTCTATGTCAGAAAATTGGTGAATAAAAGTATATTAATAACTTTTTTTGTACTGGAGATTGAACCTGGGGTGCTTAACCACTAAGCCACATCCACAGTACCCCAAGCCCCCCTTTTTAAACATTTTATTTAGATACAGGGTCTTTTTAAGTTCTTTAGGACTTCACTAAGTTGCTGAGGTTGGCTTTGAACTCGTGATCTTCCTGCCTCAGTCTCTGGATCCGCTGGGATTATAGGTTTGTGTCACTGGGCCTGGCTATTTGCAACTTTTAAATGAGTTAAAATATCCATGATGTATTTCATTGAATTTAAATAACAAGTAACCACAAGGCTAAATTTTGTGAGATTACTGATATTTTCTGCAGTTCTCTGGGTGAATGTACTTTTTATAAAATTGCATGCTCTTTGGGAGTGTGCTTTCTTCCTCTTTTAATCCAATATCTTAAGAGCAATAACAACTTAATTAAAGGTTTATTGAAAGACTGAATGACTATTTTGAACTATATATCTTAGGAACCATGAAAGTATCATTTTAGAGAGAGATTTAAAAAAAAGCTCACTTTTACCAAACTGATTTTATATTGTTTCTTGTAAGCTTGGAATGACTGGTTTATATGTGATTTAATTGTCTAATTCTTTTACTCCTCTGTCAATTTCTTTAGATTGAACATATTCTTCTTTTTCCTAACTGAAAGGATAAAGTGGAATAGAGCCCTTGAAGTAAACAGTGACGAACATAATAACATCAGTAGTACAAAATTACTATGGTAATATTCCATCACTAGTGATAGCAAGTGTTGGAATCGTAAATGAACTTTCCAAAAAGTCTTGTTTTTGTGAGATTTTCTCCAAACCAATTCACTTAGAAAAAATGAAAACCTCGGAAGGCAAGTTCATGAATGAATACAGCATATTAATCAAAATGCTCTGCTTGGCACTGTTCCTGTGGTCACCCAAGGGAAAATACATCTGCAGCTCCACAGCATGCAGGAAACCTCATCCTGACTCTCAGGCAAACACCAGTGTAATTGACATGTCCTACTAATCAGATGAGTATAACACATGATAATATCTTTTCCTCTGTGACTGAGACTGATATGCTTCAGTGATTATCACAGCATGCACGAGGCTTCCATCTTTACATATGCTTAGGTGTTCAAGCAGTGTGTGCTGAAAACCAGCACCAGGCCCTCTATCCATGTGTGGTTAAGTAATTGAAGCAATTGCCATGTGAGTGGTTGGTCACCACATCTGTATATTTCCCCAGGCTGCAATCAGAACCAGATGTTTTACCATATGATGGTTTATGAGGCCACAAGGTATTTCAGATGATCTTCGTGGAGATACTGGTCCCATGTTAAATACACCTGCAGAATACCAGTGAGAACCCAGAGGAGACAGCAGGGTGGCCAAAGAGGCCCTCGTCTGAAGGGCTTGACCAATGGAGGGTTAATGAGTGCACCATCTCCATAGCCATAGAAGTTGCTGGACTCCATGCAATTCTCTAATCTCTCACTGTTCACAAATTCCTTATAACTGAACTACCCTTGCATTAGCCAGTAGTGAATAATCAAAGAACATTGCTTAAATACAGTGACTATCATCTTTAGGTGGTACCTCTTAACTTTATGATATTCAATTCATAGTGGAAAGGCCCTGTATTTTCTCTCCAAATACGTTTCTATACTTTTAGGAAATTCTTATGTCTATGATTTTTAAAAGGCTAACGTGTGGCTTATCGATTGATACCATTCCACATAAGTGTTCTTTGAAAACATTGCTTCTAATCATTTATTTTATAATTATTTATTAAATAATTTTGTGTGTGCGTATATAATAGTAAACAAATAAAATAGAAAGAAATCTCTCTTCTCATACAGTTAAAATTTGAGAGAGAGATGACTTTCTACGCAGGGAGTCCAGTTCTATTTAGGAAATGGATTCTAATGATCCAACATGAAATGAACACCTTGTGGCATAGGAGAGGGCCAAGAAATGAAAAGCAGCTGACAGAGTGACTAAGGCTCTCCTTCACCTGGATCTTCATAGTTGAGGACTCTGGAGCCAGAACGGGCCTGGCAGCAGGTGTTGGCCTCCTTGGTTGTTGTCTTGGTGCTGAAGGGAAGATGCAGCTGTTATAATTATAGAAACAGCCCTTGTCTGGTGCTTCTCCATCAAAGACTCTAAGCTCTTCCTGAAGACCAAGGACATTTGTGGGCCTTGTATAATGACCATGAGCAGCCTCTGCCTGGGGTGACTCCCAGCAGTGGTCATGCCCCTGACAATCCCCTCCTCCTAAGAGCACAGCTAGAGGCTTCTGGTCCCCAAATTCAGCTGAACTGACTCAACTGGCTTAGACACAGGGCAGATACCCAATTCTTCCCTTGTCTGATGCCAGTAAGTTTCTTACTTCCATTTTCTCTGTGCCCAGGATCATCTGCCCTCAAGTACCTGAATAGGGAAGCCCAGGACTGGCCAGAGTCTTCCAGTGGGCCTGGTGTGTAGAGCCCAGGAAACGCAGGAATGGCCAGAGGGCACTAGAGAGCTACATTTGGAATTCCTCCAGCACCTAGATGTGCGAGGTGTGTAGTTGGCTAGTGATGATGGACCTTTCAGAAATGGACCCTGGCAGCCCTGGCATTCCTTATCACTGAACTTCCCTTTGCACTAGCCATTAGTGAGTAATCTAAGATAATCACTGAGACTGTGGAGTGCTCCTAGAGGTTGTAGAGCTATACGATCTGGCTAACTGAGAGAATAACTCAGAACTGGGAAGTGATGGGAGCTGTACCAGGGGGCAGAAATGGCTCTCTAAACAGGTGAGGAGCTCAAAGAACCTTAGATAGAAAATGGACTCATGATGTTCAGAGTTGGTCAGATGTTTGAGGGCTAAGGTGAAGCAAAATTTCAGCATTTCAGCCCCAACTATATGAGCAGAGGTTCCTGTACCTGGGCCAAAGGTGCTTGGGATTCTCAGTTCCCTCAATAGTTATAGTCCTCCAGCTTACTCACAAACATGGGGACTCGATGACTTCCTGGCACCTCTTATTCCTTTGGTCCTCTCTTTCTGAAGCAGTAGTTTCTTTGTTGGTTTATTACCGCATTCCTGGAAATATGGCAGAGTGAGAAACATACAAGAAGGGCTCTTCTGTCTCTGTCACAAGCCTGAAGCCACAGGTCATCTGAGGCCTCTGTGAGGCAGAGGGGCAAGTGGACGAGAGGGCGCCCTGCGCTGGGCCTGCATTTCAATGGTCCAACTAGTGTTGGGCTCAGAGAGCAGTTGCCTGCCTGCCCTCACTGTGGACCCCTTAGGTCAGCAGGGAGTTCCTGCAGCCTCTTCCTCTGCCCCCTCCATTCTACTCCATTAGGGAGCAGAGGTCTAACACTTTCTGGTACTCTAGAGCTTTCTACTGGAGAGGAAACAAAGCTTATCCATACTAATGCAGAAGTAGCAATAAAATAGAATCAAGATTTTGAGAAAGTTCTCTAATTTTACTGCTTGGAGGTAGACTCTGTTAATATTTAGGTTTCATTCCTCTCTTATTTTCATTGTTTAAACCTTAATACATAGTTCACAATAGGCTTTTCACTGTGCAATGATTCCACTTTCAGTGAAGTCTTTCACACGGTAGGTATTGCTGTTATAGAGCAGGTGTGCCAAATATTAAAATGAAAAGGTCTGTTTTATTTTAGCATGCATGCCTTTGTTTGATTGCTAGCGAGGATACACTGTCCTACAATTTCATTAGATATTTGTATTTCCTGCTTTGTTCAATGTCAGGTCGATGGGCATTCAAGGAGATCAAAGGCTGGACTCTGAGTAGAGCGCTTGGATCGGTACCTCTGCTCTTCCACTTAACACCTGCTCTCCCACTTAACACAGCTGCCAAGCGTGGATGATACCTTGATGGTAAGCACACTCTCATGGTGGGTTCATATCCACAGAGTGCTTGGAACAGCCTGAGAGACACACAGTGAGTGTTTTGAAGTTTAGAATACCAGTGTTGTTACTATGGTCCTATGTTTTGCTGATTCTTAATGATTTTCTTTTCCCTCCAAATCCTCCCTATGTGTGTTGGCCACATGGTTCCTTTTATATCACGGCTAATAAAACTCCCTTTGTGACCTGAGCCATCACCTGATTTCCACCGCCACCTCTCCAGTTTATGCCGATAGCTGAGCTCTCTCCCCTGTGATGATTTTCTCAGCTTTTCTCACTTCGATACATCCCCTGAGAAGATTCCAGAGGCACATTTTTGATCAACATGGCCCCAAATGACTCATTTCCACCTAGATTTGGCTCTTCGTCCTTGATCCCTTCCTCTGCTGGTGACAGCATCACCTAGCAAGGACACAGGCAGAAGCCTAGCATAGGGGTGATATCATATCGCTCCACAATATGCCCATTTGGCATGGGGATTATTCTGAGCTGAATGCACTGAGAAACAGTGAGCACAGAAAGAGCCTCCTGCCCTCTCTCTTTCTAAGGGCCCAATTTCCCTTTTTAAAGGAAATTTCCACTGGCAAAGATGTCTTCTCCCCTTGCTGGAAGAGGCGAACTACCCATAATTACAGATGATTCTCACACCTGAGGTGGCACAGAGATGAGTCTGCACAAAGAACCTTACCAAACAGCCCTGATCTACCACACATTTCCCCGTGGAAATGAATGGAGCATAAATTTTCATTTTCCCCACTTACTGTCCCCAGTGAGCGCCCCTCCCCCTTCCCTTTTTTAGTTACTTCTGTACCATTTATTTCTCTCTGATAAAATGCAGTGTAAGCTACCAGATCTAAGCACCTTTTTGGATTTTCACTTCTTTTCTTTGGAAGCCCCATGCACATGAACTTCAAATATAATTTGAATGCCTTTTTTTTTTCTTTTTAATCTGTTTTGGCAGCTTAGTTTGCATGTCCCAGGGACAAAACCTAAGAAAGTAGAAAACAAGGTTTTTTCCCCTATGCTGGAAAGCATCCAGGATGCTACTCACTTTCCCAACCATTTGATCCCTAAATTCTTCTTTTAAGGTGCTTCTTCAATCTACCTTCTTCTCTAAAGGAGTCCCACTAATAATTTTTTGCTGCATTTCTCACATCTTTTATAATCCTGTATATTATTTACCATGCCTAATAATCAAATACCTCCCTGTGACATGAGAACCAAACTCAGCCACCTGAACCTGCTGTACGAACTATACAACTGTGCCTGAGAGTCTCACTGTCTCAGCTTCTGCAGTTCCTTTTCTTTTTCCTTCTCCCTGGTTTCCTCCCTCCCACCCTACCTCCTGCACTTCCTTCCATTTGCAGGCCTGGGGTCACACCCATGGGCTCATATGTGCTGGGCGAGCACTCCTCCCCTGGGTGACACACTCACCCTTCCAGCTTCTTTTTATTAATTAATTTATTTATTTATTCTATTTAGATATACATGATAACAGAATGTATTTTGATTCATTGTAAACGGATGGAGCATAAATTTTCATTTCTCTGGTTGCACATGATACAGAATCACATCATATATACATGAAGCTAGGTCTTCATTCCTCAAATTTGCTCTATATTCATGCAGCTCACCAACAAACACCTCCTGTTCTTCCTTCAATTCAAAAGGTCCTTTCCCAGTCCTACCTGCCCCCCCTTCTTTGCCTCAGTCATCTTTAAAGACGTAGCTCTGATGTCACGTCCGCTAGGGCACCTCCTGAACTCCTCACTTGTGTCAAGACTGTTTCTTTGGCTTTCAAGGCAGACTGCACACGCCCTCGGGGTCCCCTAGACTGCACTGTATTTATGTGTTTATGTACCAGGCTCCCACACTAGATTGTGAGTTCCTCTAGTTTGGGGACAGCATCTGATTCATCTTTGTATCCCTAGAACCTGTCACGGTTTGATAGTAGTTCTCAAGAAACATTTATTAAGTCAGAACAAATGAAACTGCTCATGTGAAGAAGACATAAACTATGACAGATGGCTGAGTCGGGTGATACTCGTGGGATGTCATAAATCTGGGTGATGGGTAAGCATCCAGGAATTAGTTATTTTGTTTGTAAGACCAAAATGTTGCTTGGCAAATGTGATGGATGTCGTTGGCTGTCTGTTGAGGGTGTTTCCTTTTCTTCCTCCCCAATCAGGTCTCACTTCTCATCTGTGCTTACTGAGGCCTGGGGAGTTGCACTATCATACCTCCCTGGTTAGGTATTGATTCAGAAATGGCCACTGAGACAGGAGAAGAGAGATTTCTGCATTATTTAGGGTAGCCATCAAGAGATGATTCTCTCTCCCTCTGCACATTGCCGGAGTGGTTGTAAAATCTTTTGCCTGTTAGAGTGGCCTTACTGTTTTATGTCAGCGGGGGACAAAGATAACACAAAGAGGCCAGATTGATATCAAGGATCTCAAGGAAGTCAAACTGGAGTTGCATTGCACCTCTGTGCTCTCAGATGCACACACCAGTTACATGTCTTGATGCTTACATTTGAGATGAATGTTCTGGTATTTGCAGTTGAAAATATCATCATTGATTGACTAAGCATAAAGTCACTGGAGGAGAGTCAGCCATTACTAATCTTGTCTTTCTGGTCTTCTTCTATTCCTCAAATACACATTTATCTATGAACTCTGTTCCTGTATCATTCATATGTTGAAACCCTAACCTCTAGCACTTTAGAATGTCACCGTATTTTGTCATTGCAGAGGCAATTATTGTCATTAAGATGAGGTCATTAGGATAGCTGTCTAATCCAAAATGTCTAGTGTCCTTATAAAGAGGGGCAATATGGACACAGAAAGACACAGGAAAAATAAAACCATTATGCAACGATGAGAGCAGAGATTAGGAGGATGTTTCCTTAAGTCAAGGAATCCCAAAGATGGACATCAGAAACTATAAAAAGGCAAGGATCACATTCTCTGCCCTCAGAAGGAATCAAGCCCTGACACCTTGATCTTGGACTTCTGGCCTCTAGGAATTAATTGTAGGATAGAAACTTCCTATTATTTAAACCACTTAGCTTGTGGTGATTTGTTCTAGCAGAGCTAAGAAAGCAAGTTCTACCAACCCATTTCTGAGTTAGGACTCATACACCAGCTGCTCCTGTGCTTGGAACACTCCCAGGCTCCATCTCCATGTTGCTGATACCTTCTTCTTCTTTTTCTTTTCTTAAATATTTTTTTAGTTGTCAATGGACCTTTATTTTGCTTATTTATATGCAGTGCTGAGAATCGAGCCCAGTGCCTCACACATGCTAGGCAAGTGCTCTACCACTGAGCCACAACCCTAGCCTGCTGGTACCTTCTTTTCACACCTCAGTTTGAATCTCCTCTTCATCTGGGCCTCCCACGACTACCTGATCTAGAGCAGCCTCGCTGGGTCCTCTCCATCATTATCCTGTTTTCATTTTCTGTTTAACACTCACCACTCTCTGGTATGCCCCTTGCATATTTAATTGTATATTTATTGTCTGTATCTGCCCCACCCCCAACTAGAATGTGGGTTTCCCTGGAGAACAGAGGCTTTTCTATCTTGTTCACTGCTGAGTTCTGAGGACATATCAGGTGCTCAGTAAGTATGTATTAAATGAAGACATGAGCAACACGTTGCGTGGAAGACAAGACTGATTTATGTCATTGAGCTTTTGCATTTAAGGTGAATAAGGTAGATAGTAATGTCCTGCTTCTACCTTTTCATATATGGATTTAATTAACTTTCTCTGCTTCTGTTACTTTATCTATAAATTAGAGAAATAGTGCCTGTTAGGATGTTTTGAGAATTTATGAAAAGCACTTAGAACTGTGCTAGTGGACCCGATGTTGCACACCTGTAATCTCAGCAACTTGGGAGGCTGAGGCAGGAGGATTGCAAGTTCAAGGCCAGCCTCAGCAACTTAGTAAGACCTTTAACAACTTAGGGAGACCTTGTCTCAAAATAAAAATAAATAAATAAAAGAAAGCCTGGGGTAGAACCTCCCTGGGTTAAAAAAGCTATACAGAACGGGGCTAAGTAAACAGCAAATATTTTAAAAAATTGTTAACTTCTGGTTACTTTAATATGTTTTAAAGTGTGTTTTTTCCTCTCTCTTCTGATTAGATCTGGACTCAGTTCATGGCTTACTGTGGCCGCCAACCAGTGGTTCTTTTTTTTTTTTTTTTTAAATATTTTGTTTAGTTGTAGATGAACACAATATCTTTATTTATTTTATGTGGTGCTGAGGATCGAACCCAGTGCCTCACGTATGCCAGGCAAGCGCTCAACCGCTGAGCCATAGCCCCAGCCCCAACCAGTGGTTCTTAAAGATACATATACATTCCCCAGAAAATGTGAATATCATCTTATTTAGGAAAAGAGTCTTTGTATATATGATTAATTTAAGGTTCTTGAGATGGGAAGACTCCCCTGGATTTTCTACCTACAGACTTATTCCAATTATTGAACTAATAGATACAGACAGGTAAACAGGTGGATATGATTTAATGATTGTGGACAATTTATTTGAACAGCAACTAAGGGACTTCTTCAAAACTATTGATAAATGAGTAAATGATGCATGTACCTTGGGGGATACTAAGCTGATTTTTTTTTTTTTGCTGTTGTTGTTCTGGGATTCAACCCAGGGCTTTGCACATACTAGGCAAGAGCCAGACTTCTGTGCTTCATCTCCAGCTCCTGATTCTCTTAAAGAGAAAGCATGGAAAACCAGAAACACTTGGCAAGACCTCAGTACAATGCTTACTTCAGATCATTAACTCTGCATAATGTCTGGGCAAGTTTCCTCGTTGATGAAAGAAAGCTTAAATAACCATATTTAAGTCAAGACTTAGAACATGCAGTGGATTGCCTGATATGTAGTGGGCACTATGTTATTTTATAATTAGTGATTTTTAAAGCTGTATGTATTAGTTTTTGCTATATAACCAGCCAATCTAAAACATGCATTAAACATGCATTACTTTTCACATTGTTGTGGCTTGGTTGGGCATTTCTTTGGTTTAAGCAGGTGGTATTGGGATTAGGTACTCTAGGGCCTCAGCTAGAATGGCAGGAAGCTGGAGCTTTGCTCTCCACATGGCCCCCATCCTCTAGTAGCCAGTCTGGCTAAGCTTGTAGATGTGGTAAGAGAAGATTTTCTAACAGGAAGAAGAGCAATCTCCAGTAAGTAGACACTATTTACAGGTCTCCTAACCTTCCATTGACCAGAGGAAATCACTCTGCCAGGTTCAGATTCAATGGGCACGAATGAACTCACCAATTCTAGGCATGACTAGTATAAAATTGTGAATTACATGCATATATAGGTGTGTATATATGTATATATATATTCTTCTTTTGTATAAAATATAGATTTTATAATTTATAGAAAATGTATAAACCTCTATCAGATAGTTCATTCAGAAAAAAGATTGCTTTAGAGAATCATCCAATTCATATGAGTGAACACAGTAATTCTCAAGGTAATAGGACCCTTGTGTGTTCATCTAAAAGCTGAATTTCATCCACTGTGTATGCCACTCACTGCCTTTATTTACATTATAAATTACCACACTTTATTATGTCTACTCCCATACCATTCCATTATAGTCTATTATTTTAATATAATATGTTAAAATGGAATTAGCAATTAAATTACTACAGCATTATTCATATAACCTAAAGTGTTTGACCTCAATCTCTAGAAGCAGGGGGATTTGTAATTGACTAAACCTTCATCTACATACTGTGATATATGGAGTCCTTTAATTGTACATGATATTTTCTTGGTGACGATGTGGTCAGAAAGTCTGCTTTAACTCTACTCATTTCCTATGGGGAAAGAGCCTGTTACATTTAGGACATCATTCGAATTCTAGTTTAGATTCATAGATTTCAACATGTCTCATAGGATTCCCATACTGCATTAAATTTAAAAAAATCTCCAAAATGTTTTCTTAATTTTCATATTACATGACTATTTGTGATTTCTTCTACATCCTCACCAAAATGTTTGTTCTTGAGATAGTCCTTAGACGAGGGTCATGCTATGTCCTTGCATTTCTTGTAGAGTCAGCCACTAAAATTAGTGCCTAGAAGAGTGTCCGGCATATGACAGGCACATTAGTTCCATAAGACCATGGTAATAAAGAGAGATTAAATTAAAATCGGAGAAATTTACTGGCTCACAGTGTGAAGGCTAGAGGTCCAAAATCCAGGTGTTAGTAGGGTCATGCTTGCTCTGAGACCACTGGGAAATTCAGGCCTTTCCTCTTTTGCTTTCTGGCTTCTGGTAGTGAGGCATCTCTCTTTGGCCTTTCCCAACTCCAATCTCTGCTTTTGCTGACATACTCCCTGTTTGTCTGTCATCTGATAATGGGCCCACCTATTCCAATATAAATTCATCTTAGCTAATTAAATCTGAAATGTCTCATTTTCAACCAAGATCACATTCTGAGGTACTAGGCATTAGGACTCCAACACATCTTTAGGAAGCACACAATTCGTATCAGTAGGTAATTTATCAGACGTCTATGGGATAATCATCGAGTTGGCCATTTTGTTAGAGAGTATTCTTTATCATTTCTGTTTAGTTTATAAAATAAACATTGGTCCAGATAACTAAATGGGGAAAGGACATTTCCAGAAAAATAACAAAATAATTTATAAGGTTCATCTCATTAAAAAAAAAAACTATAAAAATATTCAGTCGCACTTGTAACAGAAGATACATAAATCAATAGCATTACTATAAAGATCAGAACTTTGCACACATGGAGGATATAAAATATCACATCTAGCCCAGTGCGGTGGCATATGCCTAGAATCCCAGCAGCTCGGGAGACCGAGGCAGGAGGAGGATCACAAGTTCAAAGCCAGCCCCAGCAACTGAGTGAGACCTTGTCTCTAAATAAAATATAAAAAAGGCTGGGGAAAGGGCTCAGTGGTTAAGAGACCCTGGTTTCAATTTCCAGTGTGTGTGTGTGTATATATACACATCCTGGGGATGGAGTAACACTAATTATTCCCACTCAATTCCAAGTAAATCATATATAAACATGATTTACATATATATATGTATACATATATATATATTTTCATATATATATATGAAAAATCTTTGTTTTTGGTACACGGATGTGTATACATATCACATCCATATATTTCCTTTGTCACTTAAATCTTATTTAAATAGTGATTAATTTTCTCACTTTCTTGGGGAAGTTTGTTCTGCCATCTCCCTGTGGGTCCTATTGCCTTATTATTTTGGTCTATGCATCTCCACGTATTTTTCATTGATGGAAACTTTATACAGTTGTGATTTTACATTTATTTGTAACAATATTTGGTTATTACCTTTACTAGTGGATTGCAAGCTCCAAGAGGACTCTATTTTCAAATTTTTGGTATGTAACATTTAGCACAGCACTTGACAGTAGGTACTAAATAATTGCTTGCTGATGAACCAACTGAATAAATAACCTGAATTAGTGAAATGGGCTGAACTTTACATATTCAATAGCTACAAAAACTCTTCTTATTGTATTTGCTATAAATTGTTACATATTTTATATCACTGTATTATTAATACATAAATTATTATATATTGTTAAAATATTTATCTTATCTTGATAAATAAAATATAAGCAGTATTGCAAGGGCAGTGCTTATCCACTTAGATGAACAGACTCTTTTCAAGTACATTGCAGGCACTCAGTTGCATAAAACATTAAGTATGCTAATTACAATTAGTAATTATCTACCAACTATAGGAATTCTCTCTCTTGGAAGCATTTAAGTAATCCTGATTTAAGTTACTATATGCACTTGAAAATTACAATGCTAAGTTCTGCATACACATTTTATATTAGTTTTTAATTTATGTTAGCTTGTCTTTTCCACAAAGTTTGTGTTTCCTATAGCCTCTGAATTAAAATGGAGTATATTTGACACACACACACACATACACACACACATGCACACACACATGCACACACACCCTGGGGATGAAGTAACACTAATTATTCCCATTCAATTCCAAGTAAATCATATTCTTCTTAGGATTTATTGGACTCACCTTCCTAATCCATGCTGTTAAAAATGAATTAACTGGTTCTGGCTTTTAGAGAATATCTAATTATTTAATTATCTCCATTACGTGAACAAAGCTGTAGTGAATCTCTTTCCCAGGGCCATCGTGTTCTTCCTTAGGGATGAGCCTCATTTAACGTAAGCAAGTTCAAGCACACACACACACACACACACACACATCATAATGATATAATGTTACAAAGCAATTTTAATTAAAACTACAGAGACTATGTTGTGGTTGTATTTTAAAATTGTCTTCCTCTGAGAATGATATAAAGTGTTGATGTGTGTACTCCAGTGGGAGAGCTTGTAAATGTTAGCTTTCAGTCATTTTCCCGGGACCATGCAAGAGTTCCTCTCCAGTCCCTGGTTGGGCTCTTGTGGGAACAGAAACACCACGCTCTTGGCTTGACATCAGTGCCATCTCCAAACGTTACCATGGTGATCACCTATGCTGCATCACTAACCCTTCTCACAACAGCTCAATTTGAGATTCAAGTTTTACGTTTCCATGATTATGGGAGGGTAATTATTTCATTACTCCGGGGAAGAAGATTTAGGAGGTAAATAGCTCTTCATTAAATCTTAAATGACTCTAGTCTTTTTAGGCCACAGAAATGCCAAATATTAAAGTGATGAAATTCAAAAGAGTAAAACATGACTGGGAATTGGAAAAAAATTCAATTTTTGTGTAGAATAACTATAAATATTTTTCTCTAGTGAAAACATCTTGCATAAAGTGTAAGTATATTGTGTCAATAATTCATGATTTAAAATAATTTCCATGTAAAATAAATGCACAGAAATGTCTGTGTATATATTTGAATAGAAGTGCCTATATACAAAAAGAAGGATTTTAGGTACTGACCTGGCTTGAGAGGAGGCAATGCTGTATTTCATAAGGCATAATTTTTCCATGCATCTAAATAAGAACCTCACTGTATAAAAAAAGGATTTTTGTTGTACAGACAATCACTTTGTAAAGAATTATTGTTTCTTTTATTTACTGTTGGTGTTTGAGGATTATGCAGTTGGAAATAAATATTAATGTGCAATATTTTAAAGTATACTTGATTTTATGAAATGTGATGAGATAGTTGTGAATTAAAGATACTTGGAGCATGTTTTAAATATAAAAATAGGCAGCTGCATGTGCTCTGCTCTTCAGCTCCTGGGCTTTACCCACTTACCCACAGCACTAGAAGGGGGCTCTGACGTAATGGAGCTGTCTAAACCACACCTTTCTGGAAGGGACTTGGAAATGTTATAAACTGAGGGTCAAAAATGGTCTGCTTACTGATACTGTAAGTTACTTAGGTTATCCCACCAAGACAAATATTTCTGACCACAGTGTTCTTTCCAAAGATATTTTCTTTTCTTTTCCTTTTTTTTGTTGCCCATAACCAAAAAAGTCTATTAAAAATTTAAGAAGAGAATTAAAGATACATGAAGTTAAACACAACCCTACCTCCGGCAGAGGTTGGGCAGTTGAGCATCACTGAACCCTCTCTTGGCATGGCTGAGCTTTCCCAGTGGCATGCTGAACGAACATCTGGAGGCCAGGGAGGAATTTCAATCACTATTTTCCTAGAGGACAGCAAGTCTGTTTCAATCCCACTCCCCTTACTGGGTCTTTAATACTTCTCACCACAGCATCTACCTATAAGGGTGACAGGTTTGTTTTTTTTTTTCCTTTTGGTTTAGTGGAAGGAAAATTAGTCAGAATTGATTGTTGGGAGGCTGACTGATTGAGAAATTAATTAATTGAAATTATTCATTCATTCATAAACCTCTGGAGAGGGGATGGGAAGGTTAAGGGGCTCAGAGTGGCTGCAGTCTTCCGTGCGTCTTAGCTTCTTATTTAGATCTAATCCATCACAGCCTGTCTAAGGTATGCTAGTTTTCAAGGTTCTCAGAAAATAAAGACTGGGAAATGGACAGGCAAAAACAAGAGCTGTTTGCTCCCAATAAAACTATGGGGATTGTGGAAACCCAATGGATATTACACTTTTAAAGGCTAGATCCTGTGTTTAATACAAAAAGACTCCTCTGAAAAGGGTTTCTGAATAACAGCTTCTCCCATCAAGTTCCATTCAAGGTGCATTCAAGATAAACTTGGTATAATGTTGAATAATCCCAGTGGTTTACACCACAAAGTTCACCTCTTTCTAAAGCAAAGTCCTTGGTAGATCTGGGTCACACTTTGGGATAGCTATCCTGCTTAGGGTAGCTGAGTGACTCCTTGCCCTCTGCCAGGGTGCAGGGGCAGGTGGAGGAGACGGAGATAGGGCAGAGGCATTTTATGGGCTTGGACTTGAAGGACCCTATGTAACTTCCCCTCATGTCTCATTGTGCAGAATCACTAGCCTAGATGCCACCTGACAGTAAAGCCCAGGAAGGAAATCAGAGTTGACCCTGGAGGGTCTGGGTGAGCCTCTGCAAGAAAGAGGAAACATTTAAGAGAAAGGAAGGATCCTAAACCCCAGGCAGGCATTTCTTAATTTCCACCAGCTGTTGCTGAAAATCTTTACTTTGGTGTGATTGCTTGGATCTGGGACAATGGGAACAAGAAGGAGCTCCTGGAATTGAGAACACCAGATGTTCCATGGCTTGAAGAGGAAAGGGAAGAGGAACATGGTGACGGATTGAAGGAAGGACACTTAAACTGCACACCTTGAAATTTTTAAAAAATCTCCCAAATAACGTAGTGCCTACCAAATAAAGTCCTCTGCAGGAGCAACAGGAACATTCATTTAGTCAGCATAGGTTAATGTTTCATGAGCAAAAGGATTTACTAAAATAACTTCCCAGTTTCACTTTGTGCTAACAACTTTACCACTACCCCAATTAATTCCCCCCAAAACTGTTAATAACCATGTCATCATAGACCATCATGTAAATGAGCTCTAAAAGGTAAAATCTGAAGAGCAATCTTGCCATTCATTTATCTGAACTAATTATAATGTAGGAATAATTCTCACAGCAGGTGAAAACCAAGAAAAAGTATGCTTTTCCAGGAAAGCAAACATTTTAGATTTTGACATCAGAATTTTGGAAGAAGCAAAAAGCATCCTTTTTTTTGCAAAATAGAGGCTATCGTGTTTGTTATTTTTGTTACGATTACATTTTAATGATGTATTTGTAAAGAGAAAAATCATGGATGATTGTGCTATTATTTTTTTAAATGGTAATGACATATATTTTATCCTACTGCTGTTTTCCTGAAGAAGTTATTTAAAGAATGGCAAGGCAGAGATGTTACACTTGAGAATTAATAGGTTTTCATAAAGTGATTGGTTATTTTGTTTTAATTCCATATGCTTTATAGCTATACTAGGTGGAAAATATCATGTCTTACTAAGGCAACTTGGTATAGTGGAAGGAACAGATGGAGGTTGTTAAGGTTTGGAAATGCGGTGTCCTCTGAAAGTTCGCATGTGACACAATGCAGGAATGTTCAGAGGTGATGTGACTAGAATAAGAGAGCTGTAATCAGTGGCTTTATCAATTTGATGGATTAATTATATGGAAGTACTACTTACTGAGTGGTAACTATAGGCAGGTAGGATATGGCTAAAGAATTTGGTCCCTGGGGACGTGCCTTTTGGGTTTACATTTTGTCCTTGGTGAGCAGACATCTCTTTGCTTCCCAGCTATCATGTTCTGAACTGCTTTCCTCCTTCCTCCATGCCCTTCCACCATGATATTCTACCTCACCTCGGGCCCAGAGTTATGGAGTCAGATGATCATGGACTGAACATTTGAAAACTTGAGCTCAAAAAACTTTTTCTCCTCTAAGTTGTTCTTGTAGGGAATATGAACCACAGCTACACAAAGCTGACTACCACAGAGGTTCACATACCAATCCATACTTTTAGCTCTGTGAGTTTTGAGTTTGCTACTTGTTACCACTGGGACCCTCAAGGTGAGTGCTGGAAGAGGCAACTATGGTGTATAATGGGCCTATTTCAGGTCTTGACATGATTATCATAGCCTTTACTTTTTTATTTTCTGTGGCATATTTTCTCCATTTTTATTCATCTTTGTATCTTTGGTTATTCACATTTTCTTCTATTTTATTACCTTTCCTTTGACTATACTGAGAAACAGATGTGTCATATCATGTTAAAAGTGTTCCAAAAAACTTCAAAGGGGAAAATATTCAGAAATTGCAAGACCAGTCTGAGTAACAAGAAACCTTAAAGCTCTTCTGAGAAGCATTTGATAGTTTGAAAAGTCTGCATGTAGTGAAATCAATTATTTTAAAATTTAATTTTCCACCTGTGAAAAAGTTGCAGAGTCATCATAGATGGAAGGAAAGTTATCTACTCTGACAATTTAGTTATTCATGGAATTAAGTCTAAAAGGAACTCATTAAAGTTAGATAGAAAAGAGAGTCATGAACTTGGGATAGATAAGGAAGCCAGGTCATTTCTTCATTTTCCATAAAGCATCAAGGGATATTTTATTATGATACTATTCTATAGGATTTTGTTAATAAATGAGAAATATCTTTTGTTCAGAAAAATTATATCCAAAATTTGTAAAGAAAGCAGGGGATGACTAGTATCTTTTCAATGTCCTTGTTTTAAGGACTCACTCAAGAATTATTTAAATTTATAGGAAAAAGCACCTGCATTAAATTCACTATTTTCTACATAAAGAATTTCAGTATTTCTCATTTACATGTTAATGAGGGTGTTTCTGGCTGGTAGAAAAGATAACCTCAGATGTTATAGTTTTTTATCTCTATAGGATCTTAACTGGTTTTAGACTGTAGTCTGTGGACATTTCAAACCCCTTTTCACATTCCTTTGACTGATTATATACATCTTGACTTCTGAAAATCTCCTTTGAACTAAACTTACCGTTTTACTGACTGCCTCTGTTATGGCTTGGATTTGAGGTGTCCCTCAAAAGCTCCTGTGTTAATGCAGGAAATGAAATGACTTGATGATGAGAGCTATGGTAGATCAGTAATTTGAATAAAATAACTATAGGCAGGGTGGAGTGTGGCTGGAGTGTGCCCTTGGGGATGATACCTTGTCCACCCCTCCCCGCTGCTCCTCCTTTCTCTCTCTGCTTCCTGGTGGCCAGGAGCTGAGCTGCTCTTCTCTGCCACACTCTTCTACCATAATGCTCTGCTTTGCCTTGGGCCCAGAGCCATGGAGTCAGCCAACCATGGACTGAAACTCTGAAACTGTGAGCCAAAATATACTTTCCCTTCTCTAAGTTGTTCTTGTTGGGTATTTTAATCACAGCAACAACAAGCAAACACACTTTAATTAATTAATTAATTTATTAATGCTCTAATAATGTTTATTCTATGTTTATATGAGAATCATGTTTTGCATTTTTTGGAAAATGATACTTTGCTTCCTCAATCATGAGCTCATGTTTACATAAGAATAAAAAGGGTTTTTTAAATGAAACTTTCAATGTCAGGGAGGAGATAATGCCTCTCCATAGTAGACTGATCCAACTCTATGTTATTAATCAGTTTTTTTAACTGATTGTTGTATTGTAACACAGTATTATGTCTATCAGTAGGAATATCAATATCTTCAATAAGAATATGTCTAGGAAATAAAATATCAAAAGTTCTTCCTGTGAATATTTCTACATTTGAAATTTTTAGAACACAAGTATTATATAGAAATTAAGTAAAATAATTTGATGTGCTCTGCAAATGAAAGATGTGGCATGATACATATGATTGTGTATTATTTAAGTGGTATATTTTGAAACATCATTTAATAGGGAGAACATCATACAGTGTAGATAATAAAATTTGAAACGTTCATTGCCCATAAACATGATTTTGGACAATGAGATAAAAACAATGATGAGATAATGACAAGCGAATCAAAATCTATTTTATTTTTCTAGCACATTACATGTATTCTTATTTTTTTTAATGGTACTGGGGATTGAACTCAGGGGTACTCAACCACTGAGCCACATTCCCAGCCCTATTTTGTGTTTTATGTAGAGACAGGGTCTCACTGAGTTGCTGAGGCTGGCTTTGAACTCAGGATTCTCCTGCCTCAGCCTCCCAAAATGCTGGAATTACAGACATGCACCACCACGTCTGGCTTGTATTCCTTTTTTATCTTCCTCTCCTGTATCATTCCGTGTAGGAACATCTCCATACCTTCCTACCCTTCCCTTCCACCCTTCCCCATTCTATGCTAATAGACTGTGCTCTTTCCAAACAGCACCCCTTTGTTTGTGACCTTTGGACCTGATTGGTCCAAGAGTGTATTTAAGCTTCTGTAGTTTCTAGAACAACGGTGTTTTTTGCTCCTCGCCCCGGTGGTGTCCCTGCTTCCTGTCCCAGGTGTCTCTGCGTCTCGCTGGGGCAGAGCAGATTTTTACCTACACCCTGGGGCTTGGGGAGACTGGCTCTGCAGATCGCCACCGTCCAGAGAGACTCCATATCATCTAACCTGGGGACCCCTTCTTTCTCCGTCTCTCTGGACTCCAATTCATCCAGAGGCCACGTGGCCCCTTCCCCTCTCTCCTTTTTTAAAGCGATAATTCAGGTCCGAACAAGAAGAAAGTAGATTGTATAAGGAGAATTTGATTTTAATGGAATCATTTATAAATGTGTGAGCATGTTATCAGGTAAACCACAAGTGGTAGCACAGCCTGTGACAGCAAGCTGTTGGCCCTGGAAAAGCCGAACTGTGGGATTGAGTATCGTGATTTTGCTGTCATGTCTCCATCTCCTCTGGATGCTCTCAACTGGCTAACTCCACCCTCCCCACCCCTGGGCCACAGAGTAGGGTGAAGACAATAGAAAACAGACCTACAGAGGAATATGGAAGATGTTCTGTACATTGGGTAAATACTCAGCGGGAACACTAGTTACAGAATATTCTATAGGAGAGGCCAGGACTGAAGACTAGTCAAGCCATGTGCAATCCACACTGTCAGGACAAGGGGCACAGATTGAGTGACAGCTCTGCCCATCCATCCAGACGGGAAGCCAGATCTGCAGTTCAGTCAAGTCAGGGAAGCTGCAACCGGATTCCTCTGGGATTTGGACTGCATTAGCATTCTACGAACAACTAACAGTGACAAAGGGGACAATCCTTTTAGCTTTTCTAGTTATACATTTTTTTCATGTGTAAAATTAGATTATTGTAATAGAATGAAGGTTGATCTTCCTATAATTTTAAGTGGAAAAATAAAAACAAACTTTTTCATTACTTTTTATATTGCCTCACTTCTAAGTATTGTTTTTCAGAAGAGCAACTAAATCAGCATCTTTTGTGTCCTTATATTATTATTTATCAATGAATTCTCCCTGAAGGAGGCAATCAACACCAGATTGTTAGGGTCACTTTAATCAGTGTGGTAATGGTTTATTCTACTCTATGAAGTTGATATTTACTCTCTATATAATGAGGAAGCGCCAAGTGATAAAATGGTCAGCTGTAAGAAATAAGCATTTATATCCAAATTGGGGGGGGGGTCTTTTAATTAGATATCCCTCTCAAGTATAAAGAAAAAGGTAAGTTAGTGTCTTCATTCCAAAAGAAGGAAGTCAAGGTTAAGTAATTGGTGTACTAGTTGACCCAGAGAGAGAATGAAAGGATTGATATTTAACCTCAGGTTGGGTGCATGACTGGTCTTGGGGCCTGCAGGCCCTTCCTGAATTTCTCTGATGAGATTAGCCTGTACAGGCTGATTGTCCCTGGTAAGTGTGTGCTTGGCTTGCCCTCCAGCTCGCATGCCTCTGCTGATTACTGGCAGCTTGAAATTGTCCTGAAAGAGAATGAGGGCTCTTGATTAATCCCCATGCACAGTATCAACATATTATTGATTCATTATTAGCACATCATGTCTCATTTCCTGGCAACAGGGATGAGCTGGAGACAAATGTGACTTCTTCTAAGCAGATGCAACCTGGTGAACATCCAACTTGGGTAACTAATATTTTCCGCTCCCTGGGTAAAATTCGCCTACTATACAAGATACTGAAAATATGTTTTTTCTCTAAAGAAGAAAACCAAAGTTCAACTGCTATATTTTAACTACTATATAAAGCAATCTGGCTTATTTTGTTATTAGTAATAAAAGTAGCAGATAAAAATTCCCTAGTTAGAGTGTGCTGTATTTTAGGCACTTCATTCTATGGCTTTCACTCATATCACTGTTAAATACAGAGCTTTAAAAAAACATGCAAACATTTATTAATTTATCCATAAATCATACACTTACAAGTGCATTTACTGAGACCTACCCTATTATACTAGGCACCAGGAATACAAGACTGAATGTCTTGGTTTAGAATTAGAATTCAAAAAGCATAGAAGAGCTGGGCATATAAATAAAACACACCCTTCATAATTGAAATATGTGTAAGGTAATGAAGGGATACTTAATTATCATGGTGTGATTTCAGAAGGTCACTTCTGTGTTGGGAATTGGAAAATGAATAGTTCTCCAGATGAAGAGGTTAAGAAGATAAGTTGGGGTAAACAGAAACAGTTGGTAAAAGAAAACAGTATCTCCTGGATACTGTAAGTAGTTGATTGTTTCAAAACCATACATTTATAAGGGGATGATGAGGTATCTCCCACTTTCCAATCATGGGCTGTAAAGATAGGAAAGGGACAGGTTTTGGAGGATATGAGATTTTAGTTTAGTAGGCAATAGAGTTCTAGGCAATGGAATCCCATTAAAAATTCACCAGATATACTTGAATGCTGTGTCATTGAAATTGTAGATCCTAGTCAGAGGTGGTGGTTCATAGGACAGGGAAGCCCAGGCCTGGAGCACAGTGGGCATGAAGAGGTAGGATTCAAAGTGCAACCAGGAGCCAAGTACAGAAAGTCAAATCAACCTGATTCACACTGGATGTTGGAAACAAAAAAACTTGTGAGAGTGACTTTGTCTTGGGTTTGTTTCCTTGGACTAAGGAAACCATAGAACAATAAAATTGTGACAGTAGAAAACAGAGATGGTATAGGAAAGCAAAAATAAGAGTCACAGTTTTGACCTCATTGACTTTATGGGCTGGGTGTCTCGTAAAGGGCTGGATCTCAACGTTTCCCACTCAGGGATAGGAATTGAGCTAGGTAATGCAAAAGCCCAAATTGCAGACAGAAATTACAATTGCATGAATTACTCTGTTATCACAGTGATGGCTCCATCTCAGAGACAACATAGTCCAAGTTAAGACAGAGGATAATTGTTTGCAATTCCAAAAGTCTAACACTGTTTGTGAAAGTCACCTCTCAAATTGATCACAGTTTCTTTTAAAAAATAAGATAGCAAATACCTAATCTCGGGAAGGTGTTTTTATTAAGGTAATTACTACTTCTTACTTTTTAATATTTTTTAATTTTTAAATGGTTTTAGGCTTTTGTAGAAGTTGCAGTTTAGTACAGAGCACTTTTGTGTACCCTTTACCTATGGTGTCACAGTAGGTGACCACAGTAGAAATAGCAAACCAGGAAATTGACACCTCTGTGAAGTGATTATTTAAACCATAGGTCTTATTCAAATTTGAGATTTCACATGCTTTTGTTGTTGCTTTAGTGTACGATCTAAAGAAATTTTAACACATGTATACATTCATGTAACTGCCACTATAGTGCTCAAGATACAGAAAGACTGTCACCCCTAAACTCTTCTTTATCAATCTATATTCACCCCTACCTCTACCCTACCCCCAACAACTAGTGATATTTTCTATATCTTTCAAGTTTTATCATTTTCAGAGTATTATAGAAGTGGAATCATATTTAGAATAAATAAATAATAGAATTGTTAAAAAAGAAAGAAATGGACTAATATGGTACAGACTCCTAAAAATGGCTTCCTGTACTCAGCACAATGCCTTTAACATTCATCCAAGCTGTGATGGGTATCAGTTAGCAACTCTTTTTCATGATATGTTCGATCCAATTGCAAAGCCTGTCCCTGACCTGCAGTTACTCTGTGCTTTGGGTCACTGTAGTTAGCCATAATTACTACATGGTAATTCTTCACTTTTATGAGACTGAAATTTCATCATTATATATTCACCTGCAAAGATCCATGGAGGTCACCCATGGTGGAAGCCTTAGCGTACTAGCTGAAGACTTCATCTGAAATCAAAAGAAACGAAGTAGGCAGTAGGTGGAGCCCATCAGATTTTCAGAATGTAGATGCCTTTGAGGCTCTGAAATTCTCATGGTTAAATGGTGTAAGGGAAGCTAAGGAACCACAAATCATTGTGACAGGACACTGTCCACATGCACTGAGATTGGAGTATCCTTGCCAGTCTGGTCCTCCCTGGGAAGCTAATAAGAGCCTGTAGCACTGGACTTCATCTGTGGCAGATATTTCCCTTTGCAAATATAAACACTCCAATGTGTAACTGCATGAAACTCCCAGAAAGTGCTGCAAATCCTGGCTGATATTTCTGGTTGCCAGGCCACATGGATTTCAGGACTCAGTGCGGCAGCACAGGCTCCCGTAGCAGAAGAGGCCCAGGGTTCCATGTGTAAGGCTCCCTAAGAAGTTCAAAGATAGTCTGTCTGAACCTCCATTTTTGCTACTTTTTCAAACTCTTAAAGTCAAAACTTGAAAGCTTCTGCTTTGGATTAGTCATCAAAAACAAGATATTGATCCAGTTTCAGCACAGAATGATCAAAAGCGTAGTGAAGGGCCAGAAGTTTACAAAACATGGTAAACACGAGAACATCAGAAATGATGACAGGTAAAATAATGAGTGATAGAGTGAGGGTTTAAAAAAAAAAAAAAAAAAACACCTCCTCATTTCTCATTTTAATCCCAAATGGTGGATCCCACAGGTGAAAGTTGACACTAATACTGAAAGAAATGCCTAGTGGAGAGGCAAAATATCTACAGCCGCCCAAGTTCAGGAGAGTCAGGTAAAATACAACTTTGTACAAAAATCCTAAAAGAGATGTAAGACCCACTCAAATGCTCTTATTTGCTAGGTTTTTACAAAGTAATTATCACTTATCAAAGTTTTGAAAAGTTTAAACTGACCAATTTTACTTTTGACCATTGTATGTATGTGTTCCATTGGCCAAGTGCCAGACCCATGCCAGGAGGTCAGTAAGTATGTATTGAATAGAACAAAGGTTTCCTGATGTCCTGAAATGGGTTGGGTGCCCAGTATGTGTCTCAGCCTCCAAGCAGCGATGCTGATGGATCCTGTTTCCACCATAGCCCTTGGCACAGGTTAATCAGTCTATGAAGACCTGTTGAATCAACTAGGCTGTGAATCGATAGCACATGCTCTACAAATCAACTCATTCAACCTCACTTACTCTCCGCAGGTGACACTTTTTAAGACAAAAATTTAAAAACAAATTTATTTAATGTTTCTTAGTATGTTCTTGGTTTATTCCCTGGGTTCTACTATTCATAAACATTGTCATCACATCAATGTTTATAGCAGCTCAACTCAGAAGAGCTAAACTATGGAACCAACCTAGGTGCTCTTCAACAGATAAGTGGGGATGAATGGATATTATATCCCTTCAACAATGAATGGATAAACAAAATGTGGTAAGAATACACAATGGAATATTACTCAGCCTTAAAGGAAAATAAAATTATGGCATTTGCTAGTAAATGGATGGAGACTATCATGCAAAGTAGAATAAACCAGTCCTGAAAAAAACAAAGCCTGAATATTTTCTCTGATATGTGGATGCTAATTCACAATGGAGGGGAGGAAGGAAGAATAAAGTTACTTAGAATTAAGAGAGTGAAAGGAGGGGAGGGCATTTGGCGGTAGGAAGGACAGTAGAATGAATCAGACATTATTACCCTATGTACATATATGACTGCATGACTGGTGTGATTCTACATCATGTACAACCAGAAGAATGAGAAATTATACTCCATTTGTGTAAAAGAAAAATGTATGGCTCTATAAAGTGCTGGACAAAGAAAAAAAATCTGTAGTCATTGATGAGTGGTTTAATGCGCCCAAATTCGTTTTCCTCATTTCAATGGGGCCAATAATCCTAATTCTGCAGTAAAGATTTTTGAGGAGAATATAAATTAGATAATACAATCCAAGACAATATGTGTACAGTTTTTATTTATTTATTTTAAAAATGTATATGAAGTCTTTATTTATATGTCATTTCAAGTCAGTCATTCATTGTTATGGATTAGCTATGAGGTATCCTCCAAAAGTTTGTGTGAGACAATGTCAGAAAGTTTAGAGGTAAAATAATTTGGTTATGAGAGTCTTAACTTGATCAGTGCATTAATCCACTGATAAGGATAAGGAACTGTAGGCAGGTAGGGTGTGGCTGGAGAAGGTAGGTCATTGGGGGAATGCCTTTGTGGTATTTATTTTGTCTCTGGTGAGGGGAGTCTCTCTGCTTCCTTGTACAATGTCCTGAGCCACTTTCTTTCACCACACTCTTCCACCATGATGTTCTACATTATCACCTACACCCCAGAGGAAGGTTACTGTCATTTATCAACTGAGACCTCTAAAACCATGAGTCCCAAATAAACGTTTCCTCTTCTAATTATTCTTGTCAGGTATTTTGGTCACAGCAGCTGCAAGACTGACTAAAATGTCCCAACTATATTTTTCTTTTATTGATGGTGTTAATGGTTGATTAGGGGTAAAATACACTTAAACCATTTCCCTACAGCCCCCAGACATAGCATGTGTACCATTTATAATTAGATTGTACAATAGCTTATAAACAGAGGATATATGTAAATCAGTGTTCAAAGACATGGAAGTTCTCACAGTTACCCAAAATTCTTGGCCCCTTCTGATATGTCAAGTCCTAGATTATAAGACCAAGTGAGCTTTGGAAGCTAGGAGGGATGTGGTAGGCTGTGTTTCTCAGAGAACCCATGTGCCTGCCTCCAGGAGAAGACTGGGCAGATTCAAAATTTATATTCCTTCAGCATAGTTGATTAAAATAGAAATATGGCGAAGTTAGAAAAAATTGCATGGACACTAGGAGACATCTGAGCATCTGTTTTCAAGTATTTCCCATGCTCCTGGCTATCTACAGTGACCGAAAACAGATGAACAGACAAAACTATGCACACACAGAGCACTTTAATATCAATAGAAATGAGCTACCCAAGCTATGGAAATCCAAGAAAAATGTTTATTTTCCAGAATGTTTGCAATTAGGCAATATACTTCAACAACAAAGGACATTACTTAACAGAACGGCATGATGAAAGCAGTCTGGTGTCAGGTGACTGGGAGCACAGAGGGTGTGGACCTCATTCCATGAGCAGTATGACATCACTGAAGATACTGGAATGTAGAAGCACATGCTGAAAACAGTAGTTTAGGAGCAAAGCCCCCAGCTAATGAGATGGAGCCAGGGTGTCCTGTCACTAATGATCCATCCATGTTGTTAGCAATACTGAGATAAACTCTTGGTCTAGATAGTGAGTGTGTGCCCTACTAGGAAGCATCTGTTGTTAGTGGCAGAAAGCTGTGAACTTGTGAAGAGCTGGGCTGCCCGTTTTCCTATTTGTGAGATTTCAAAATGTGTTGATGCTCTTGTTTAAAGTGTGTAAGTGCTTCCAGAAAGAATGAATTTCAGGCTGTCCATCTATTCTCATGAATTCTTCTCACCCTCACATGCATCCCTATTTATATCAATGGTTTAAGTATGTGAGAAACTGTCCCAGCAGCTGTGTGCATTCTGTTTGTGAATACATCCCTTCAAGGTCAGAGGCTGACTTATGCTTCATCATCTGTAGTTACTAAGACATATTAGGAATGCACTTCAATCTTAGTATATATTTCAAAATTTACCATGCAGAAATAATAGCACTACTTGACAGGCTTTAAAAAAAAAAAAAAGTCCATCAGGAGACTCATTTCACTCACCCATGTAGTGACTTTATGTTTTCTAATACATCAGAATCAAGGAAAAGTTGATGGACAGTGATGGAGGAGCACACGGCCCTCCATCCCCAGTGGTAGTATCACAGAATCAAAAGTATGTTATAGTGAGACTCAATTTGTCTTTAAGACTCAATCTCAGTTAATATAACTTATGTATCTGTAGAATGAGATACGTATCACCAGCCATCTTGGGCAGCTTTGTTTTTGAAGATTGTATTTGCTGGGAGGCCGAGACAGGAGGATCGCGAGTTCAAAGTCAGCCTCAGCAACAGTGAGGTGTTAAGTAACTCAGTGAGACCCTGTCTCTACATCAAACACAAAAAAAAATAGGGCTGGGGATGTGGCTCAGTGGTTGAGTGACCCTGAGTTCAATCCCCGGTACCAAAAAAAAAAAAAGATTGTATTTGCAATGACTCACTTACAGCAAGGGTAATTCTCTCTTGTCCTTGGTTTTCCTGACCAGGACTGCACTCCAACCAATATGGCAATCAGGATTATGAAAGGAGAATTTTTGCTGGTGATTTTAACTATGGGGGAAAAAATAACAATAGAGAGAAGTTTGAAACTTGGGGTGTGGATATTGAATTAGTTCTAACCAGATCAACAGATTTAAATAAATAGGATATATAGGCCAGTGATGTTCTGAAGAAATGTATGGGTGTTAGAGTAGCTATAAATGAAAATTTAAAAAAAAAAATTAGTCAAAGGCCAGTCATTAAGCTAGAGATTTTGAAGTGTGAGAAATCATCAGGCAATGAAATTTCGCCCTGCATTTTTATTAGTTCTGTGTTACAAGGGCTTATATGTAGAGTTACACTCCATAAGGTGACCTGCTTGTGCCTGTTTGCCTGGGGCCTTCTCCGTTTTGGCACTGAAAGCCTCACAGCCTGGGGGAACCTTCACTGGTCACCCTAACTCTTAGAAAGCTCTCTTAAGGGACATAAGCATAGGTCTGTCTCTGTCTTCGTTTCACCTTTCCCCATTTTCTGAGCCTCACAGAATTCATCGGCACACCATAATTATCAACACCCCTTTTTAAAATGTCTATTGTTGGTTGAATTCCTGACGCTTTTTTATGTAGACGTGGCATCTCCCAAGTTTCCTGGACCTCAGGTTCATATAAAAATTCCTCAACACCATTCCAAACCTCTGAACTAAAATCCACATTTAGTGTCCTTTAATTTGCTATTACACAGTAGATTGTATTTGTAGGTTTGAAAGGTGTGTATGGGTAAGTTGTGTGCTTGTAATTTATTTTGATTACTGTAATGTTTTTATAAAATTTTCTATTTTAAAATCAATGTTGTTGGAAACATCTTCAGATGTGCTAAAAGTACTGAAACAGACACAATCTGGTAGCCTGTCAGGAAAGCTGGGTCAGGAGCACAGCTGTTTGTAGAGGGCATTACAATCTTTTTTTTTTTTTACAGTCTTTCCCATAGGCCAATATTCTTTTATGCATTGATTTATATTTTAATAATGACAGACTCCACTGGCATGAGCATTTCAGTTCCTCAGAAATTAGATAAAATCATAATTTAGACACAGGATAAAAGGTGGAGGGAATTAGCATTTTACAGCATTAATTAGCTCACTTGCCCTCGCTTATTTCTGATCAAATGGAGGATGCTCAGTACCTCAGCAAACAGGGCTATGAGTATCCTTCAATTGTACGATATGACATTGATGTTTCTAATGCATGTAAATTCAGTAGCTTTGCCTTGATTTTTAAAAGTATGGTTTTAAAAATAGTGGCTCATTTTAGATGGGTGTTATAAGCCACGAACAAAGGAAGCGATTGGAAGCACGATGTAACATTGAAGGGTTCCTGTTGAAAGGAACGCAGGAGCTGTGCAAACACGCCCAAAGAAAGTAGGATGGCCAGGCTTGCTCCCCGCCTGGCCTTCTTCCTATAACGTTCCACCGTTTAGTATCTTCCTTGTGATTCCAGGTTGCCAGAAGAAGGTGGTAACCTTCGCAGACAGGCATTGCATTTTAAATAATGGTTGGTGGTGTTTTCCAAAGTCTTCCTGCAGCAGCCGCTCTGGGCCCCCTCGCTGCCTCAACCTGCGGGTTTTCTCTGCTGCTGTGGCTTGCACTGTCGTTCTTGCTTTCCATTTCCACATGGCTGCTTGGTGTGCAGAAGATGCCTTCTTACAGATGTGCTCCCTCCCCTGACAAACAATTACTCCTGCTCCCCCCAGCAGGAGGCCATTAGGACATCATCACGGGTTCTGCTAAGTCATCTCACAATCACAGTTTCGTGCAATCACCTCTCATCTGAGACTCTCTGGGCATATGCCACGCAGGGAAACTAGCAGTCACAAATGGCAGCACCTTCAGGCATATTATTTGTTATTTTGATCCAAAAATGTAACGGATAATGGCTAATCCAGTAATGTCTAGGGGTCTCATTGGACACTCTGGCATCATTTGCAGCAAACTTGTGAAAGACCAAATGGGTGATCATATGCTAGTCAACAGGGAAAAAGAGGTGCCTTGCATTTCCATAGCAATTACACACAATGGTTGAGAAAGACCTGACGACAATAGTGATTTTACAAAGTTATCCTATTCAGACTTGCAGCACTCTGAACTTTGAAAAAATCAAGGATCAGATATTAGTTATTTTCCTAGAAAACGGTTAACCAGTTATGTGTTTATTTTTATTCTAATCTCACAGCACCAGCTTATATGAATGCAGGTAGCGAAGACCCAGCTTAAATGTATTCCTTCTAAATCCGAGAAACACACATGCGGGAGAACGCTGGGGCTCTTAAGGTCTCTGACAGCTTTAGGTCTCTGCTTTGTCCTCTTGTTTTAATAGGTAGCACCTCACTGGGATTTCAGTGAGTCTATATTCAACATTTAATAGATTATGAAATAAGTGGATGTGGGCATCATGCCACCTTAACACTTGGATTGTTTTTTATGGATTCTCAGGTCTAGTTTACTGCTGCACTAGGGTGCCACCCGTCTTTGAGTAAAATCAGAGAACGTGCTAACAAGCCAAGGCTTCCTCAAGGGCCCAGGAGGCTGATGCAGCAGGGGGCGCTGTTCTCCCCGTCTGCAATCTCAGCCCTCCGTTTACTTCGGTCTGGTTTGGCGCCAAGTTCCTCGATCTCTTTTCCTCACATCTCCATGATAAAATGCCATTAATTTAGATTTGCTGAAGTGAGATGCAGTAAGATTGGTGAACATCTGGATTGAAGGATCTCTGGAAGAAACACTCTTATTTTTGTCCAGGACCCAGAGGAGTTTGAAGTAAGCACTGAACGTTACCCTCCCCATCTCAATAAATTCTTACTAAACTGAACTGAATTGAAGCCAAGAATTCTATAGAACCCTTACTTTAATGAGCAGGTGAAGAATCATTGTAAAAGGAAACGCAGAATGTCATCCGGGACAAGCCATAGTCTTCCTTAAATTTTAACAGCTGCTTGCATTTGGAAATATGCTCCTAAAGTGCTTGAATTCAGTATATTCTTCTAAGCAGCCATATAGGCATTTGTGTTCAACATGGCTTCTACTATTCATTTCTGGATTGAATTCATCATTCTTTCCTGTTTTCTCCCTCTCACTCTCCTACTAAGAAAAAATAAGGACCCAGAGGCCTAGTTTTTCTCTCTGCCTAGATCTCTGCCATCTGAGTTAGGGAAAGAGAATTTGAACCATTTATTCTCTATTTTATCCCCATTCTGTTTTTCCTCTATTGGATAAATTTACACACAAAAAAAATAAAATAAAATAAAAATAAGTTCCAATTGAGTTGGCTAACTGGTCTCGGTGACATAAAAATGCAGGATCTCTAGTCCTGTCTGAGTGCATCTCATTTCAACTGTCAGATACATTCAACTTCCAAATTCAGTGACAGAAAGACAGACAGAGAGAGGGAGGAAAGAGAATGCACGTTGTTCTCTTTATGTACTTGAAGAGAATAAAGTCCGAAAACTCAGAGAACTGTAACGACGGACCTTATGATTTTCAAATAATTTATTGCCAAGTATTTCACTTAAAAATATGTGTTGAGTTCCTCTTGTGTTCAAGAAATTGTTAGCTCATATAAGTAGATAAAAAACAGGGAGTACAGGATATTTTCTTTTAAGCAACTCTCCCCATAACAAAGGCTATAACTATAGCACACAATTGCATGAGCTAGAAATGTCAGTTACCGTTAGAAATTCAAAGTTGGATGGGCTTGAGTTTGATCTCAACTCAGCCTCACCATGATCCATGCCACTCAACCTCATCAGACTTCATATCTTCAACTAGGTCTGACACATAGAAGCATCTAGAAGTAAATCCATGTTTCTATGGCCAACCCATTTTCAAGAAAGCATTAAGAACATGTGTTGAAGAAAGGATGGTCTTTTGAATAAATGATGCTGGGAAAATTGAACATCTATACGTAGAGTGATGAAACTAGTTATCTATATCTCTCACTAGTTATAAAAAATCAGCTCAAACTGGATTAAAAACTTAAATGTAAGACCTGAAACTATGAAACTACTTAGAAGAAGGCAAAAGGAAAATGCTTCAGGACACTGGAATGGGCAAGGATTTTTTTTTTTTTTTTTTTTTTTTGGACAAGTCCTTGGAAGCACATTAAACAAAAGCAAAAATAGATGGGATTAATTTAAACTGAACTGAAAAACTTCTGCACAACAAAGGGAATAACCACTAGAGTCAACCTACAGAATGGGAGAAAATACTTGCAGACTATACATTTGATAAGGGATTGATGCCAAGAATATATAAAATATATACATATTCATTTATACACACACACATCCTATCTGGAAGTCTTTGTTGTCTGCTGCCTCACAGATGCCCCAGCACCCTTGGCACTCCCCACAGTGATCCTGGCTTCCTGCCTCCCACCCTAGCTAGCCGTGGGACCCATCAGCCTGGTCCCACCTCCATGGAGAACCTGAAGTTTTCTCCTATATGTAACTCCAGGGGACATTTCTATACTAACAGCAGTGTTGAAAACCCATGTGTTTTATATAAAGAACCACCCTTTCCAACCTAGCCCCAACAAAACCCTTACCATGCCTGGGGCAGACTGAGACAGGCTCATAGATTGTGTGTTGGCTGCAGCGATGTAAAGTGATGTAAGTAGTAAAGCCATTGTGGAAAAGTGTGGAGGTTCTTCAAATAATTAGTAATAGATCTACTGTATGCTCCACAGTTCCACCACTCTGCACACATCCAAAGGAAATGGAATCAGCAAGTCGAAGAAACGTCTGCACTACTGAATTCACCACAGTCAAGAAATGGAAACAATCTGAGTCTGTTAACTGATGAAGGGGCATAGAAAATGTGGTCCACATACACAGTGGAACACTATTCAGCCATAAAAAGAATGAAATCCTGTCATTTGTGATAACAGGTGGGACTAGAGATCATTATGAGACAGGTGCTGCATGATCTCACTCACACATGGAATCTAGAAAAGTTGACCTTAGAGAAGTTGAGAATAGAAGGGTGGTTATCACAGTGGGGGCCCATGGGGAGGGGCAGGAATGGGGAAATGCTGATCACTGGGTATTGAGTTACACTTGGATAAGTTCTGATGGGCTATGGCATAGTGAATTGACTATAGACAACAATAATATATATTAAATTTAAAAAGAACCAGAAGGAAAAATGTTGAGAGTTTCACCATGAGGAAGTGATAGACGTTTGATAGATATGTTTAACCTGATTTGAATATTACACAAGGTATGTATGTATCAAAACATTAGCGATACACCACTAATATGTCCAAATTTTGACGTTTTATGCATGAATTAGAAATAAATTTAAAAAGAAAATATAAAGTAGATTACAAGCCCAAACACATAATATATATGTAGAGATTGAAATCTGCTGTACTGAGATTTAAAAATATATCCTGTGATACTGTTTATAAGAAGCTCACCTAGAACAATGTGCCACAGAAATATTGAAAACAGTGAAATAGATAAAAATGTGCCAGCCAAATGTGATTTCTAAAAACTGAGGTAAAATTAAATTTAACAAGGAAGAAAAATCAGGCCTTCAGGCCTTCTCTTTGTAAAGGTTAAGTGTGTGATGCCCAGCAAGTTCACAGCCTAGTGCTGGGAGTGCAGTTAAATCCTACAAAATTAGGATTTATTGAATGGTCTCGATTACGGTTGTTCTCGGATAGATGGCAAATGAGATGGGCCTTAAAATACACGTAATCACCATGGTCTCCTGGTTGAGGTTGATGAATGAACATGCAAAGCTGTTATCCTTCACTCCTGGCAGGTGTTGGCATGGATCACCCCCCTGGGTCAAGAGCAAAGGGAAGGTAGAGTCAAGAAGAGGGAACTTGGAAACTCCTGGAACTTAAGAAAAAGCAGGGTTAAGCCAGATGTGCCAGACCTTTGCATGACAATGAAGGGGAAAAGGTTTATCCTAGATTTGCAAAATGCCCTAGTGGTCCAAAGAGACCCACATTAGAGGAAGGAGAAGGGGGTCTGGGCAGGGGAGTATAAAGAAGGAGTAAGAGCAGAACCCAGGATTGACCTGGGCGCTCCACGTGTTGAACCAGAGGACAGGGCAAAGCAGAATGAAAGTCAGGCACCACCCACCCCAGGGTTACTGGGAGCTGATATGAACAAGGGAAAGATACGCCCTGATGATCTGCCTGATCTACACTTTGGTCAGCAGTATTCTGAAAGTGAGGTGCCATGGGTGAAGGAAGGGAACATCAGTCATCTCCATTGCTGCCTGAGATTCTGTTTGAGGATAAATATGAAATCTCCATTCTCTACCATCTAGGAGAAGCGCAGTATAGTTTGCATGGTTAGCCTGGGGCCCATGCGAAGAGAAAACAGAGCAACATGGTTTACATGATTGACAGCTCATGGGGAAGTGAATTCTGTAGTTGGGGAGAGGAGACTGAGCATTCAACACCAGCCAAGGTTTAATTAAGTTGTCAAAGAGAAGCTCTTGCATATTATCAAGAGGAAAGGGACCATGCGCTTTGGAGGTGGACCTGAATGAAGAGGAAGTGAACAACTGGAGGCAGAGAAATCAGAAGACTGTTAATAATGAAGTCCTGATCTAAGTCAACTGGAATGGAGAGAAGAAAGAGAGGTCTGTGGTAGAACAAGGGAGGATGCATAGTTGGCTAGAGAGATGCAGGAAGGAAGAGGGTCAGATATTAACTGACCAAAGAAGTTACAAGCAAAGTCTCAGAAGTCAGATTGATGGATCAGCCTTTCGACTTTGGGAGAGGTATGTAATTTTTCTGTGCCTTAATTGTTACCTATAGAATGGGTGCATTGATGGTACCTACCCACTGATATTGTTGAAAGACTCAATGAGCAAATACATGTAAAGTGCTTTGAACAAGTATTCGGATCATAGTAAGTACACATGGCTCAGGTATTTTGAGGAACTTGGGTCTTTTCCTGAGACATATGTGATTGTAACGGTGTGATTGATGGAGAAGATAACGACGGCTGGAAACACATACATGGGGTGGAGGAAAGGGTGAGAAATCATGTTGTTCACGTTCTCTTTTTTGGCCACACTGTGCAGTGATACCTGTCGGTGACGTCGTCTGTGAGGGAAACCTGGTGGCGGAGGACTGGATGGAATGAGGTAGGACCATCTTAGGTTACCCAGGTAGGGCTACACTGAACGAAGAAAAATCACCTCACTACCCTAAAACACATATATTTGCAGAGATATTTTAAGGCCAAGGACAGGGAAGTTGAAGGAGTTACTTTGAGTGATTTCAGTAATGAGAGCCATTTAGGTCCTCTGGAAGCATGATCCTTCTGGGGCAGTGGCTAGGAACCTGAAAAAACTGAGACATTTTGAAATAATAGTTATAGGGAGTAATAGTCACCTAGTGATGAATAAAAGAAATGTAAAGTCACCTGCCTGTGGAGCCTTTTTAGCAAAATGTCCTTTCTGACTTCATTTTCCACATGGGTGATACATTTTAAAATGTAGATATTTTATGTCAACCATGAAACCCTGAATTTCTCCCAGATGAATGGGGGTAATGCCACTTGAGAAGTATGGAAAATGATTTTGGTGTGGTTGAAAGTGATGGGTTTGTATGGGAGCTGAGGGGTGTGTGTGTGTGTGTGTGTGTGTGTGTGTGTGTGCGCGTGCATGCACGCAGGTACATTGGTTTGTGGGTAATGGTGAACTGATAATATAGCACCATTTCCAGGGTTTACCTTCAGCTTATTTTGAGTTTCCCCAGGTAATGCCTGGAAGTTTCTTAAAGAACATGCCCAATAAATTATCAAGCACATTAATATAATCATTGGACTTTCACAATAATCCATTGTTGGAACTACCTTGAGAAACTAGTCTCATAATATTTCATAATATTATTCTGGTCTATCCTTACAGTGTAAGGACGATTGAAACATCCTGGCTTTCCTTGTGCATATTGATTAAAGCCCAAAAGAGGAATGAGAGATCAGTCAATTCCATGTCACAGTGATTATTTGCACTTAGAGTAATTGGATTTTAGCCAGATTTGTATTCAGGGATGGATTTCAATATCCTGCAGAGCGAGCCCTGTTCATTTTGAGATACTTTCCATCTGCTTTACATGCATAATTGCTCAGAAACTTGTAGTTTTGTTTTCTCCCATTGAACAGTCTTGAAGGTGAAGGGTCGACCAGTGGACACTGGATTGTTTTCTACAGTTTCAGCCTGTGGTCTCAAGAGAGGATCTTGACTTGTAGCTGGCATTGTGCCCAGTAACCTACTAGATCTTTGAGGGCCATCAGTGGGTTTTAAATGGTTCCCTTTAGGGAGTTGGTATTGGTCTATGGAAAAATGAAATGCTGGCTGGTTTTAAAATATTCTCCTTCAACTTTCGGTGGTATCTCTGATCAGTCTGTTCCATGGAGCGGGAAAGGGAGGTTTATGAGAAGGAGCTTGGGATCACTGAAGACCCTTAGCAATAGACATGAATATGCTACTTGGATACTGAAGTTTAAGGGTAGATGAACTTGATAGAATTAGAACCATGACATATGGGGATGATAATACTAATCTCTGGGCACCTGGGTAATTTTAACCCTCATTATAATTTTCATATTAGATACAATTAGTCCCCTTTACAGTTGAGAAAACTAGGTCTTAAAAATAAATTCCCAGTAATGACATCTCTATTCAGATAAATCCAACATGCAAATGGATTTCTGTCTCATTCTAATGTTAGTTTGTCTCTTTATAGGAAATAATAGTAAAAGATTACATGGACTTAGTTTTGTATACAAGAGCCCTCATATCATTTATACAAGATTGTCCATTTTCATTATGCTCTGAGAGTATGGGAACCCCCAAACTGCTACCGCTACAGTAATGTCAACTTGTATGAAAGCCTAGCCCTTAGCATTTTGTTCCTGACCATTACTATTGTAATATTCCTTTGAGGTTAGAAGTACAAGATATTTAGTTTAAAATAGCTCTTAAAATCTTAGACTGAGGTAATATATCTTAAAACATTTTATATAGTCAAATACTTTTACTTGAATTCAGGAGTCATGTTTCTGCTCTGACTGAACTCACCATCAAGCTTAGCAAGTGAGACGGTTCTTGCTCAGTTTTTAGACTAGAGTCCTGTATCTTCTTCTGATGATATTTACACTTGTGGACCACTTGATACAAAGGTTCCCCATCTCACGTTGTTGAATCCATCAATCATGTGCCTTTGTAGACAGAATCTGTATCCATAGATTTCAGTTAATAACTTGATTGTTCAACAGCCAGTCAAAACTTTTTCTCTGGCTTTCTAGCTGGAACCTTGCCCTGGCCGTGCACTAGGTTCTAGAAACTAGACAGCTTCCTTGTTGACTGCGTACACACCTTTTTCCTTGTTGACCCCAGAGCACTGCTTTTTTGGCCCTGTTTCTGACTGGTTTGCTTCTGCCAATCTTCCTGGAGGCTGAAGTCTAGTCTTCCAGCCCCAAGCCTCATAATGGATGCGCTGATACCTGCCGCAGACCTTTGCAATGCTGACATTCTGCCTTGCTGCACCTCCATGCACATCCTACCAGGTACTTTTCTAATTACAAGCCCTGCCTAAAGATTTGCTCTTGGCTCTAACAATGACAGCATGGCCTACTCCAGTGGATTTTCCTTCATCTCTGGGTCCTGACCTTATTTATATCGACCATCTAACCTTCATCTATAATTTGAACATGAATCTTAAGTGAAAAATCGTCCTTCATTTTAGTAGTTTTTTCATTAAGGTACTGAGTTAGTTTTTTTCCTTGAAAGAGTTGAAGCCATCTAATTGTCCTTCTACTCTCAATAGCCATGTGATGGGGAAGAATGTGATAAGAGAGGATATGCTTAATATTTCTCCTTTTTTTTTTTTTGTAGTACTGAGTGTTGAGCCCAGAGCCTTGTGTATCTTAGGCAAGAGCTCTATCACTGAACTACATGAGCAGCTATTTTCCCCTTCTTGAAGAGAGAGGACTGAGGGAGACACAGCTGTGGGTATTCCAGATCTCTTATGCAGGTGTATGCACAATGATGTGATCAACACCATAGTCTCCATTAATAAACTTTAACAGTTCCTCTGTGTGCTTGCCGTAGATTAACCCAATAAATATATCAAAATCACACACATCAAAAATTGAAGGGCATCCCCAATAAGCCATCCAAAATCCATGAAGAAGTTGTTCTTCAAACAAGTGACAAGCATTTCTTGACAACTTCCATTGAACATACACTACACTATGTGAGAGTCATATAAATAATTCTTATTTACTGTCAAGGGATAAGAATTCTAAATAGAAGGCCTGATATGCATGGGTTACACATGACATTTATCTGTGATCATTCCATTGATCATAAAGCATAATGAGGAGTATATCATGGAACTGCCATTGACATCAGAAATCTGTACCTCAATAGACATGCTCCCTTTGGAAAACTGGTGGTGCAGGAAAGGGTCACCTTCAACTCCATACGCAGACCTCATGCCTGACATCTAGTGGCCTCTCTGGGAATTGCAGTGCTGGATACCAGGGCATGGCTGCTGGTAAGACTGAAGAGCAGAGGAAGTAAAGGATGCTGCCCACCTGCTCTCTCATAGCCCTGATCAACACAGCTACCCTTCTTTCCACTGCATTTTGTAAATAAAATCCCAAAGAATCACATAAACTTAAAGTTAGAGCATTCTCACAACTCTCATTTATCATATTCTAATCCCTCTATGTGGATATGAAGAAAAACAACACTTCAGAATTTATGACTTTAATGAATGTTTTCTATGAAATCAACCTGCTGTAAATAGGGATCTTCATCTGTTTACTTTGACTATGGTTTATTGTTTTTTCCTCTTGAATAAAAGTGGGGATATACTGCAAACTTACCTCACGGGGAAGGGGTACCTTTGCCTGAAAAATGGTGAAAATAATTATAACATAGCTAATAGGTTTGTTTGGGAAATTAAAACATTAAATTATATATATAATTTTTTTCACTACTGGTGATTAAACCAATAGCCTAGCACACACTAGTCAAATGTTCTACCTCTGAGCTACATCTCCAGCACTCATGTACATGATTTTGAAATGTAGTAGTCCAAGTAGTGTTTATTATATTATTTTTGTTTGTGGATTCATGCTAATAAACATTACTAAGCAGTTTTTAATGCATGTGCATTAATAGTCTTATTACCTGGGAGAAATATTACTTCCTCCATACATTAAGATCTAACTATTTGGAGAATTCAGATGTTATATATGATATACAATACTCAAGATGAAGAGACATTGTCCAGATTCCAAGCTGAAGAGGTAATGTTCATCTCTAGTGTAGCACTCTCATTTTCATATGAAGAAACATTACTTGAGACGTTATCCAACTTGCAAAAGTTATACAGAGAGTTGAGCCTGAGACTGGAATCTGAGTTTCACTGCCAAGTTCAACCCATTTATCAGCACCACTCATGTCTCATTTTAATCTTCAAATAAATGATCACAAATGAATTTTCACTCACAAAGTCTGTTTTCTTTTCTGACATTGACTATGGGCTTATGCTATGCAGGCATACTAGAAACATTTGGTATGCTTCCACATTTTGAAGAAACAATAATTTTAGTAGTAAAATCATTTTTACTGGTGAAAAGATCAATAATACAGATAAACAAAAAGTTTAGACTAAAACACAATCATAATCCCATTGCTCCTACATATATGCACATGCACATATGTATAAAATGTGCATAAAATCATATATTCATCATGTTCATGTATATTTTACTTTTCTGTTACAGATGCATATATATTTCAACTAAAAGACATGTTCAAATTGCACAAGTTTCTGTGATTTGGGTTGTTCATTTAGGTTATATTTCCATATCAATATTCACTATTTTATCATTTTTATTAATTGCATGATATCTATTAAATGCTAGTACCAAAACTGGTTTAATAAATTACTCTTTGAGATCAAGTTAATATTAATCAAAAAGAAAAGTTAGGCAATTGGTCAGTAGCAGGAGGCAAACAAAAGTGAGTTCTAATAAAGCCCTGTTTCTTCCCTATCCTTGGACTTGGGTTTTTGTGCCTGCAAGTATTCTGAGAGGAGACTAGATGAGGGGAGGGAGCAGAGCTTTCAGCTGAGGGAACAACAAGTAACCAACTTGGAAACGGATTCTGCCGAAGGCAGCAAATAGAGCACATTACAGAGTTCAATGCTCAGAGTTCCAAAAAATCTGTGGATACAAATACAAAAAGAAGAGAGCATTTGGTAAAGCACAGTCAACATCCTTTTTTCTCCAGGAATGTGGGGTGGATGGCTCATAGATACCACTGTAATGTAATATTGGAGTGTAAATGTACACAATTTAATTTTGCATGCAAAAACCTCTTCATGGTTTTGTTATTTTCTCACAACCCAGTGGAGGGCTAGCTGGCAAAGGCATGCACGCAGGTTTGTGTGCATGGTGGGTAGAGTGGCAAAACTAACAAAACGTGAGCCCCACTAAGAACAACGTGACCAAGCTGGGAATGGTGGTGCATGCCTGCAATCCCAGCCACTCAGGAGGCTGAGGCAGGAAGATTGCAACTTCCAGGTCAGCTTTGGCAACATAGAGAGATCCTGTACCAAAATTAAATTAAATTCAAAATCTGGGGATATAACTTGGTAGTACAGAGCCCCTAGGTTCAATCTCTAATATTCCTAATGCCAATAAAACCCCTAACAAACAAACAAACAAACAACAACAACAAAAAAAAAAACGGGGGGAGAGAGAGAGAGAGACCAGTACAAGACTTCATGATGAAAAATTGAACATAAGACTGGAACTAATTATAAAAAGTTCAACACATTTCCATACTTTAGAAGAAGATCTAAGATAACGTGAGCTTATCCAGGAATGCGACAAGAGCAGGACAGAGCTGCATTCGGTCCCACCATTCTTTTAACCTACATGTCGTTTTCATTTCCACCCATGGTGCTTTTGCAGTTGTGCAGAACTGTCTGCATGGGGGATACCTGGAGGTTCCCAGTTTACACTGTTGCTTGCTTTCTTGTTTTTCCATGCTCTTCTTTGAATCCATCAAAGATGTAGATTGTGCATATTTTCTTTATAAAATGCATTTTTCTCACTCAATGGTGTACTCTTTGATTCTGTGATACTCATAGCAAAGTACGAAGAACCATGGTAAGGTTCCTTGGATCCTGCTTGGTGTACCCACAAGGACTGCCTTTGGCCCACCCATCTGTCCTGTGTGCAGCCAGCACAGTGTGAGGGAACAGGGGAGCTGAGTGCCAAAGGCGCTGTTTGGGGATAGGCCCATTGTGAATGTCCTACCAACCTTGCTGGCCTTGAGAAACCAGAGCATAGGTGACTGTTGGTTCTGCAGCTAGTGTGTTGACAGGTGGCAGTTTGTATCCTACAGGAAGCAGAAGCGTGAAGTGCCTTGTTCTGCCCTACTGGAGGGGGCACTTCTAATTCTGAAGGATGAAGATAGGAATAGTAATCATCATGAATAGAATAGTTTACCTACCTCTGACATTTTTCAAATTTGTCTTCTTCAATCTGAGTATAAAGTTGCACAGCCATTTTCTAGAAAAATACAATAAAATTATAGGTGTAGATTAGCTAGACCAGCTAAAAATGATGTGTACTTAAAAAAAATAGAAGTCTCAATTGCCCTCCATCACTTCCCATCACATAGGAAGAGCAGACAGTTCTTCAAGTACAGCACTATAGAAATAATATTCACACCCATGTTGCTAGATGGTTCATACACATTCATTCCTGTTAAAAAGAAAACTTCATTAAATTGCATGACTTATTAACTGTGTTACACGATGTCAAAAGCAGTCTAGAAAAACCTGTATATTCTATGTAAGACAGAGCCAGCTGTCTCAAAGGAAAGACTTCCGGTCTTGTGTCAAATTTGCAAACCCCTGAATTGCTAACAGGCTCTTTGTTGAATCTTCTTCTTAGACTCTACATCACTAGTGGGGGAAGAAAAGTGATGTCCTCAAAGAAGAAAGGCAGTGTGTATTTTGTTAAACAAATCTGCAGTCAACAATGATCTTTGTCTTTGATGCTAATAGATTCTGCTACATTTCTCTATTAGCCTATAAAGATATTTTGTAACGCAGTCCACCCCTAATTTTACTTTCTCTGAAACCAACTGTCAAATACATTTATCTACATGCATTCAGACCTTCTACAAATGCACATCATTCTGTGATTGCCATTAAGAGCACAACCTTAATTCAAGCTTTCTACACTCTTTCTGGTTTATGGTGATATTGAACTCAAGCAAATTCATTCCTTGAAATCAATCTGGGGAAAAACCCACTGGTCTATAATTTAAGATTATTTGACTGCTCACTGGCAAACGATTACCTAGCATAATCATTTACTGAGTCTCAATCTGCATTTTCTGAAATTCTTTTACATACTCTGTGATAGATGAGAGTAGAGAAAGGAGAGAAAAATAGGAGCAAGCAGCAGACAACCAAACCATTTTGTAACTATGTAGCTGCATATGTAAGTTAAAATGCCTTTGGGAAGGTTGAAAAAAAAACTGACTACTAGAATTCTCTAGATATTTCATGTTTGTATATAGGTTCACAAAGACACACATACCTGCTCCTTCACATACAAACACCCATGCATACACACACACTTCTTGTAAGGAACTCATCAGGGAGCCCCTCCTTAATTTAGGCCCAAGCTTGTAAAGAAGTCAGTTGTTTTTTTCTTTTTCTTGCCACTATTACATCAAAACAGTATCCAGGCATTAGACAGTATTTATTAGCTTGTAAGGCCAGAGATAATGATCCCATTCAATCAGAACACATGAATAATTCAATAGTCCCAACTTCACATAATTTCTGGCTCTACTTTTAAAACCAGCAAAAGAACCATTTGTATCATTTATTTATTTTTGGATGACAGTGGGTAAAAAATAAAGGAGGTTTTGTTTTGTTTTGTTTTTGTTTTTGTGTATATATATTTTTTTCTCTAGGAAAGAGAGCCTCTTGGCTCTTTCTTTTCAAATTGGTCCTAGACAGTCAAATGAACATGTATATGTATGTAAATATGGAAGAGTATGGTACTACAAAGGGAATATAGTTCAATTACCTCTATGAATTATTTCTATAGAAATTGGTTGAGGGTATTTTAATCACTGTGAATGGTCTAGTCTTATGATACACAGTGCTGCTGGAAAACAATTATGGCTTCTGCAAGACAGTTGGAGCTACAATTCAGGGGTCATTTCTGCAATGTGCAATTTGAAAAGTATATTCGAAAGGGAGTGAACTATTTTAAGCACCAAGAAGAAGTTGAAATAATTTGCTCTTGTGACAGAAAATGTTGCTGTTCCTCATTTTCTAACATAAACAGTGAGAAGCAGTGAAAGCAGGAATCATTTCCCCTTCCAGCAGCTTTGTCCTGGTACTTCCTATAGCGTTCGATATCGGCAGAGTCCAAAATGGAAAAGCCACTGGCCACTGCATTTGAAATGTGGCTAGTGCAATTGAGAAAGGGAGTTTTAAATTGTATCTACTTTTAATTGATTTAAATTTAAATAGCCACATGTGCCTAGTGGCTCCCTGTTGGATATCATAACCCTCAAGTCCTCAAAGAGAATGGTTATTCAATGATAAATGCCAACAGGTAGATGCTGATTATTAAGGTATGTTAATCTATTCTTTTTTTTTTTTTTATAAATACCACCTCTACAGAGATTCTCACTTTCTTATTACAGATTATCTGGACATTTGTGATTAATCCTGCAGATGTTTCTTTTGCCAGTTCACTGGATAAAAACAGAGTGACGTGAGTTCCACTTGCTGTGGCTAAGAGGTACTATAATGAGTGATGTATGACTCGTGACTGGAATGGATCAAGAAGCAGCAACAGGAAACTTAGATGAGATAAAGTATATCACAGTGGATCGACAACAGGCAAGGCTGCATTATGGATTTAAAAGACTTGGAGGAGAAACACTATTTGGGAAATTGTTCTTTAAAATAATCTCTGGTTGGGCTGGGGTTGGGACTCAGTGGTAAAGCACTCGCCTAATGTGTGAGGCACTGGGTTCGATCCTCAGCACCACATAAAAATAATACACATACATACACATACACACATACACATACCTCTGATCTTCAATACTTAAATAAGCAAACTAGCTTTTGTAAATATCTAAAATGGACATACTTTGGGAATTGTAGAAGTGCTGGTGGGCATACTTTTTTTTTGTATACTCTTGTAGTGGGTTTTTGATCATCCCTATCCAGAATATTCTAAAGAAGAGGAATCAGGAATGCGAAAGCTAGAGAACAGGAATCAGGTCAATTAAAATGCCTCTTGGGTTTACCTAACATTTGCCAACAGGTACGAAAAACCTTGTTGCAATCAGTGGTCCATAGAAGGAAGGTCATGATTTAATCCCAAGTTACAGATGCATTTGTTAACTTCCAAATTCAGTCTGTGTGTGTACTTTCTGCATTCATATTGGCCTTTAATTGAAGGCCACTTGGGGAGAGTTTAAGCTCTTAAACTGGATTAGTGAAAGTAATCAAAAGGACCTATTGAATTTTTTAATTGAGTTTTAAAAGGCGAGGTGGACTTTGAAAAGAACTTCCTAAATCAGACATCATTGATTTCTTCATCCCAGCCTTAAAATGGGGTTTTATTAAGCAAATTAGAGAAGAATCATAAGCTGAATGTAGATATCATCTGCATAGCAGCTGAAATATGACGTGTTGTATCAACAATTAGTGTCAAGATTCCAGCAACAGAATTCAGTTTTTCTTTGGATTGGGAGAGTTTAATGCTAAAGGTTGTTTCCATGTAATAGTGACTGATTTAGAAACAATCTCATTGCTATTCTCAAAAGCATTACTAAGTACCTTTCTATAAGTCATACTAGTGGATTTCTGAGATGGATAATTTGAAAACTGTGAGATACATGTACAATACTTGTATCAATTTTCTATTATTATTGTTATTTTTGTTGACCTGCCTTTTTTTGAGTTTCAACTTAATTTTCAATCCTCATACAACCCTGCAGATTATGTTTCTATTTTGTAAATGAGGAAAAAAAGATTCAAAAAAGTTCTTGAAGACCACTATTATGTATAGTTATAATTCACCAATAAAATATTTAAATAAATAAATAATAAAAACAATTTCCAAATAGATTGATAAATTTCTATATGATTTTATGTATATCAGCTGATGAAATAAAAATGTACATAATTTTTTATGGTTTTATGGGAAGTAGAGATCTAGAACTAAAAGTGAATATAGAGCCGGGTGCAGTGGCACACGCCTATAATCCCAGTGGTTCCAGAGGCTGAGATAGGAGGATTGCGAGTTCAAAGCCAGCCTCAGCAAAAGTGAGGCACTAAGCAACTCAGTGAGACCCTGTCTCTAAATAAAATACAAAATAGGGCTGGGGATGTGGCTCAGTGGTTGAGTGCTCCTGAGTTCAATCTCCGGTACCTCTGCCCCCCAAAAAGTAAATATAGAACCATCCAGATCCAAATGCCTTATTTAACTTCAGTATCTTGCTCTCTCTCTAATCCTTACTACAAAGTACAAAATAACTCTGTTTAGCAAAGCATATTCATGCTTACAAAAACTAATATAAATGATCTAGATCACTTTTCAGGGTAGAACATTTTGTCCAGGGTTAAGATTATTATTATTTTTTCTATTTTATCTCTGCAATTAAGAGATTGAGCATTGTACTCACTTCCAAAAACCAATGAAGAATTCTCTCAAGGTTAAACACAAAGAAACACATTTTTCTGTCTACTTTGCTTTTCTAGTCATTTCGTGTTGCACATTTTCTACTTTAATATTGATTATTGTGATTTAGCTCGGACTCCCTTCAAGAAATGTATGGATGTGGATTCTTCTCAGGAAAGGAAAAAATAATTCTATATCTCTATGTTTCTATGTCTGAAATCTGTGTTTCTATACCTATATTTTTATCTATGTCTCTTTCCATATCTATGACTATTTCTGTCTCTATATATTTGTATCATTTTACAAGGTTTAGCAAACATCTTAAGTACAGGTTTGTCTAAAGTGTACCAGGGAAAATAATATTAATTATGAGCTCTTTTTGAGAATCAAGGTAGTCAGTGTATTAGTTTCCTAGGGTTACAACAACAAATGATCAAAACTTGGTGGTTTACCAGAACACAAATTTATTCTCTGTTCTGGAGGCCAGAAGACTGAGATTAGGAGAGCAACGGAGAGGGCCAGGGCTGTAGCTCAGTGGAGGAGCACTTGCCTAGCATGTGTGAGGCCCTGGGCTCCATCTCCAGGAAAAAAAGAAAAAAAAAAAAAAAAAAAGGAAAATATAGTGGCTCTTCCACCCGTCTCTGCCTCTGTCTTCATATGGCTTTCTCCTCAATGTGGCTGTGTCTTCTTTCCTTTTTTGTAAGTCCACTTCTTATTGGATGTAGGGCCCACCCACTTAAGCCAAGATCTTGCTGTCTCAAGATCCTTAACTGTATTACATCTGCAAAGGTTTTTGTTTGTTTGTTTGTTGTTTGATTAGTTTTTTGCGTTTTTAAACCAGAGATTGAACCCAGAGGCACTCTAGTACTGAGTGACATCTCCAGCCCATTTTATTTTTTATTTTGACCCTGGGTCTTGCTATGTTGCTTAGGATGTCATTAAGTTTCTGAGGCTGGCCTCCAACTTGTAATCCCCCTGCCTCAGCCTCCTGACTTGCTGGGATTCCAGGTGTGCGCCATAGTACGTGTCTACAAAGGTCTTTTTTGGCAAATAAGGTCATGTTCGGTTTCCAGTTTCCAGAGGTTAAGTTATGAAAATATGTTTTTAAGATCACCATTCACTGTATTAGTCAATAAGGCCTAAATTCTTTCTGAACCTCATTACCTCACATAATTAATCCAGAAAAGTGCTCCAAATCCTCCTAATTAGAATGTAATTAACTCAAAACAATTTACAGAAGCAATATCCAAGAAGGCAAAGCCTACACCCAGGTAAGAGGCAGTAAGTATAATGATTAAAGGTGCAGACAGAGTTTGAGACTAACTACCTGGGTTCAAGGTCACTCAGATGCTCTGTGAGAATGACTCCAACCTCATGTGTAGACCAGTACGACTGCCTCTCTCATGGCACCCTTAAATGAAAAAATTCAATGAAAAAAGCTCTATGTCCAGAACTTAGAATAGTGCCTGGCGTGGAGCAAGCCGTAAGCGCTGCTGTCAGTACATGCTGCCTGGAGCAGCTGTAGCGATTTCTCAGAAATAGGTAATCTCTCTCTGTCTACCTCTCTATTTTCTCCTCTACTGGTATTCATTTATTTATTTCCTTATTTGTTTATTTTACTAAAAATGATTGTAAATAAGAACAAATCTAGCCGGGCGTGGTGGCTCAAGCCTGTAATCCCAGCACTTTGGGAGGCTGAGACAGGAGAATCGCGAGTTCAAAGCCAGCCTCAGCAATGGCGAGGTGCTAAGCAACTCAGTGAGACCCTGTCTCTACATAAAACACAAAATAGGGCTGGGGATGTGGCTCAGTAGTTGAGTATCCCTGAGTTCAATCCCCAGTACCAAAAAAAAAAAAAAGAACAAATCCCACTCCCAGAAATATGGAGGCTTTCTTTCTCAGAAGTCATATTCATGAGTACTAACAAATAAAATGGGCATTCTTTTTGCCTTATATGGCCCCCAGATATTCATTCACTGTTTACTAATCACTATTATTTCTGGGTCCATGATAAAAACAAGGAACCAATGTCAGCTGAATAATTTCAGCTGTCTATCACTGTACATTTGGTTCAGGGAGATAAACAAATTATACCTTAACTGTAGGAGGGTAGACTTGGTGCTTTAAAGATGTGAGATCAGGACTCCAAGGAATTGCAGGAACAAAGAATTTAGAAGGGTAGAAAAAAGAAAGTGAGAAAATTTTCCCAAATGACAATGTAGTATAGGTGCGGGGGTGGGGGGGAGTCAGAGGAATCAATCCTGTCTGGGTCACTAATGAGTAGTTCCTTAAACTCTCAGTGAGCTCATCCATAAAGCAAGGTTCTTATCTGTGTCATTGGATTGTTGCAGGATTAATTAAATGATATATGGAGAACAAAGTTTAGTGCCTACCAAGGGTTAAATAATCAGCTGTTTAGTCATGGCTACCATAACTGCTATTAGAAAAAAACCATACTGCAAACCTGAAGTTTAGTCTGTTTCCTTCCTTCCTAGGATGCCAACTCCCATTTCAGAACCATTTCATCAAGGTGGTTATGTGCATCTACACCACCACTCTCTGCTCTATTTCCTATACAAGAATAACACATTGGTTGAAATCATCTGTTTCTGCGTTTTTCTTCTCTACTACAGTATAATCTCTTTGAAAACTGATAATTCAGTTTATTCCTATGTGTTGTTCTAGCATAGGACAGAATATCTAGCAGATAACTTTGTGAATATTTCTTGAACTTGTAAGATTTAAGTACACACTTTCCTTCCCCCTGCTCAAATCTAATAGGCTCTGAAGCCACATTAACACTCTCCAAAACAAATCTCAGCTATGTCAAAACTTAAGGATGATGGACCTTTAGTGTGACTGTTAATTAATTAGTTAATTAATTAATTTCCTATTGCAGCATAACACACTAGCACAAACTTAGTGGCTTGAAGCAACCCATTTCTTTTCCTGTATTTGAGGTGTGTCTTAGCTAGATTCTCTTTTTCAGGGTCTTATGAGGCTGCAATCACAGTGTCAGAACAGGCTCAGGAGAGGTCTCGAAGTGAAGAAGGATTTGCTCCCAAGCTCCCTGAGTTGTTGGCAGAATTCATTTCCTTACAGACATAGGATTCATGGCTGCTTGCTTCTTCCAAGCCAGGAAGAAAGAGACTCCAGAGCAAGTCTGCTAGCATGTTGAAGTTTTATATAAGGTAATTACAGGAGTGATATCTGTGACCTTGGCCATAAAACATAAACATAATCATGTGACATCATCTTTGACGCGTTTTATTAGTTAGAAGCAATAGAGGAAGAGATAGAATAAGACATAAACACCAGGGTGTAGGAATCATTGGGGCCAACATAAAGTCTGTCCCCCACAGCTACTTTCAGGGGGTCCCAGAGTTCTGAACTTCATACTTGCAAAGAATCATTCTTAATCTTTTATTCATTTGTGTTTTTATTGAAGACCCAGAATTTGGATGATAATAATACTGTACAACAATATGCATTAAGAGGAAAAAATAGAATGTGAAAAAAGAATAGAAAGATACTGCTTCTGATAAAATTCTCTGTAATAAAAATCATGTAACTCTGAGGCACACTCCTCTACGAAATTGTGAGCATCTATTAGTTGATCTATTATGGTGCAGCCATCATTAGGGAGATAATTCATCACTCTAGAAGGGTTGTACTGTGGGTTACAAGTTACTATAATAATATGCTGCACCTGATAGTTATTAATTTTAATGCTGCCTGATTTATCATAATATTAAACCATTCTATATTTGAAGGAGACAAATAAGACAAATAGAAATTCATTTGTTTGTTTGTTTTTGTTCTGAGATATGGTGAAACCAAGATGCTTGAGCGTGATTATTAGCAACTGAGAGTTATCCATATGTTCTGAACCAGACTTAACTTGGTTGTTGCCATCCTTGACGTCAGTGTGTGCTTTACTGTGGGAAGGCGTCTGTGACCTTAACCCAGGTGGTGATATCTGCCCCCAGGTGATATTTGGCAATGTCTACAGACAGCTTTCAGTGTCACTACTGGTGAGTTGTTACTGATATATGATGAGTAGGGTCCAGTAATGCTGCCAAGTATCCTACAATGCCTGAGACAGCCCTGCCTTCTTAGCAAAGATGCAAATGTGCAAGCACTGAGTATCCCTGATGGGGAGGTAGGAAGGAAAAACAAAGGGCAGAAATCCCCAAACAGGAGGAAGCAGGCTATTCACAGGACCTGGAGAACCACACTCAGCAGACGGGATGGTGAGAACAAACGCTTCAGACCAAGTGACTGGTGTGACTGAGGAGGGGCCCCTGGACCTCAGCGCTACAGCTCTTACTGGGATGGTATTGGGATGGCCTTTGGTGTTCAGAGGAGTAATAAAATAAAGACATAAGTGACTCACAATTATCATATATATTTCTAGTAAAATTGGGCTTTAGCCTTGGGCTCAGCAAAGCCATTAATTATGTTGTAATTTATAGTTTTATAAAATCTATGGTCTATGAACACAACTGCCCAACACAGTCTCTCTTGAATGATTGCAAATTTTAAGTAATCCACAATTTGGTGAAATTTTATTCTGAGAAAACCAAAGCTTGAATGCCAATAAAATTATTAAAGATACACTCATATTTAATGAATTTTATATGCCATAGAAAATGAGGGAGTGTATGATAAATTACCACCATGACAGAAATATTTCAGAAGAGTTTTGCCAATAGCATGAATTTTACTTTGGCTGCAAAATTTGTATGATGGAATCTCATTCCTAGGTAATGGTACAAGGATCTGGGGCCTGTGGGAGGTAATTGAATGTCCTCAGCGCTCTTACAGTAGAGACCCAGAGAGCCTATGTTCTCATCCACTTTGTGAGGACACAGTGAGAAGTCACCACCTCTGGATCAGTAAATGGGTCTTTGCCAGACACAAAATCATCTGGTACTTGATCCTGGACTTCCCAGCCTTGAGAAACGTCAGAAATAGATTTTACATGTTTTCAAGTCTCAGCAATCCAAACACTCCAAGACCACTTACATTTCACCATATGATGTTACCAATCACATCACAGTTTCCAACATCTCAAAGAAATTTCTAGATCCCTACAGTTTCTTGTGGTGTTCTACTTCTAGATCTTTTTAGTTTGAGGGAATAGAGAAAATTGAAAACAGCAATAAGATGCTCAATTTGTTCAATATTACTGGGAACTGAGATTATTCCTTGATCTAAAATGGCTTCCATATAAACTCGTTTTGGTCATTCACAGTAATGTGAAGTTTTTGTCTAAATTCCTTGTGCTGTGTGAATATCACTTTTGTTGCATGTTTTGTGAGTAGTTTTCTTTGTTTTAGATACATATTTTTCTAAAATTAATATGTATAAATCTATATAGGTATGTGTGTGAATATACATGTATGTGTATATACGTATATATTATACATTTGGGTTTTTAAAAATAAGATTTGACTAATACTGGTAAGTTTAAGAACAAAATTCATACCAAATAATTATGAATAATGCTAATATCAAATTAATTTCATTTTCTGCAAATATAAAAAATAATTTTCTCTTGAGGATACACTTATTTTGCTTAACTCATATAATACATCTCAAATCTTATCTCTTTAAAATTTCATTCTGAGAAGACCTCTGCTTTCATATTATTTAGTTGATATTTTCATCCTGTGTACAAATGGTTATAAGGTTGAATTTGGTATGTTTCATCAAAATGTTCCAACATGGGCAGATCTAAAAAATATTAAAAAGATAATCTTTTATTTTTCTAAGAACATCTTTGCCTTCATAACAGCTTAATTTGTCTCCTATTGAGAAGTTGAAATTATATTTTGAACATGGCACAAAGAATACTTTTGGATTTTTCCCAAATTTAACTATTATACTTTTTTTTTTTTGGTTTTTTACAATGACATGAGCCTTACGTTACAGACTTGTTCTCAATACCTAAAATTGAAATGTATTTTTCAGTGCTTCACTTCATCCTACGTATATCTTAAACATCTAGTTTCTAAAAATGTTAACTTTTCATTTTTAACTGAAACATGAAAATCTATAAATTGCTAAATTACATACTAATGGGGTATCATGTGATGATCTGATAAATGTATACTTTTTTAAAGTCTAAATCAGGTTAAATGTATCTATCTTTTCACACGTTTCATTTCAAAACCCTTTCTTTTAGTTTTGTTGAGATGGTTCATGATTGCTCTCTGGTCAGGCTATTCTATAACAACACCCCAAATGTGCTTACTCCTCCTTAGCTGTGACTCAGTACCTACTGACCTATTCCCTCACCCCTAGTACCTCCAGGCTCTGGTAACCATCACTGAACTTCTTGTTTTCTTCCCCTGGCAGTTGAAACACACGCAAACATAAATTTAACTCTAATTGTGAACTTCACCGTGTGTGGGTGGGGGTCGTCAACAGGACTCAGTGAAGAATTCCCAGCTGACTCAGCATTGGCACCACGTTCTCCTGCCACCTCTGCATTACAGAGGAAGAGCCAGAAAGAGCATTTCCCAGAGTCCTCTGATAGGTTCCTGATAGGAGTCAGCCAGTGGGAGGACTTTGGCTTAGGATTTGAAAGCCGAAGCCAAGGTTCTCCAGAGGCAGTAGCGGCCAGAGGCTTGTTGTTACAAACTGAGGATTCGGTAGCCATTCAAAAATGTCATGTCACAAAAAACAAAGAATGTCCATGGAAATGCTGCAGATTAAAGAAGGCTAACTAAATTAATGCAGTATTTAATACTAAACTGCATCCTGTGTTGGAGAGGAGGGAATGGCCATGAAGGGCATTATTAATTCAATTGACCAAGTTATAATACAGCCAATTGAATCAAAGCATTGTATCCATGTTAAATTTACTGGAGTTGGTAGCTGCACTGTGATTGTACAAGGTAACAACTGTGCTCTTAAGAAAGACACAATAAAACATTTAGCGATATAAGAACATGATTTAAGAAACGTATCCTCTAGTGGTACAGGAACAAAAAGTATATAAAAAGAGGGAGAAAAGAGAGAGGATGATAGAGAGTAAATGGAAAAGTAAATACAGTAAAATGTGAACAACAGTGAATGTATGAAGAGTGCTTTTGCACAGTTTTAAATTCAGCAGCTTCTCTAAGTTTGAAATTATTTCCAAATTTAAGAAAAGAGGCAAATGTGTAATTGGACACTCATGATGAGTTCTAATGGTAATGACCTCACTGCCACTGGTAAAAGGGAAAGTGGAAGTCCATGGTATTTGAAGGCCAAAAAGCTCTTTAACTGTCACTTGTGATATCCAGAACAGCACATATAGAAAGAAACGGTTTGGAGCATCAAGTAGCATTTACAATACAGTGTTATGGTGGAAATAGGAGCCTGAGGATTCTGGGTAGTTTGGCTATTTCTGACCCCAGTGGAGAATTTAGAAAGTAAAATGAGAAATTCAGGGTTTTAACTTCTGAACTCAAGGCATGAGTAAGGAGCCAGGAAGCTTCTAAGACAGATTGGAAAACAAATCTTACATTTCTTATAATTGCAGGACTGAGATTTCTAAAACAAAGACTATCTCTGCAGATCATTGAGTTAAAATGCAAATCGAATTCACTGCAGCTAACTTGTGAAATTTCTTATGTGCAAGTTAGGTTGTTGATCAGGAAAACGACTCTGGAGAAAATGGAATGCACTCTGGTTCTCGATCAATGGAGGTACTTATATATTTTATTATTCTAATTTAAAAAGCTAAGCATACGATGCATATAGTGAAATGCACAAATCTGAATTATACTTTCCTTACATTTTGAAAAGTGTGTACACTTGTGTAATTAGCACCCCAATCGAGATAGAGGACATTTTCATAACCCCAAAAAGGCATCACTCATTCTTTTCCAGCTAATCCATTCTTCATGCCCAAGAATAATTCCTGCTCTGATTTCTGCTGCCATAGAGTAGTTTTCTTTTTTAACTTCAAGTGGTATTTACAATACAGCGTTATAAAGTAATGTTTGCCCAAAGAGGTCCCAATCCCCATTACTGCAACCTTTGAATGTTAGGCTACCTAGGGAAATTAAGATTGTAGGTGGAATTCAGATCACTTATCAGCTAACCTTAAAGCAGACAAATTGCCAGCAGCGCTGGGTATATGTTTATCATTCTAGATACTCTTGGCGTCTGTAAGAGGACCATAGTTCATGGCCAGCCTGAGAAAGATCCTACCTCAAAATTTAAAAAATAAAAAATTAAAAGGGCTGGAGATGTAGCTTAGATGTAGAGCACTTGCCTAAGTTCAATGGACAAAGCTTTGGGTTCAATCTCCAGTGCTGAAAAAACAAATAAACACAACACCAGAGGTTATGCAGGATTGTTTGAGTGGGTCCCAAATAGTCACGTGGATCCTCAGAAGTGAAAGAAGGAGGCAGGAAAAAGCAAGGAAGGGAGATATGACTATGAAGTCTAGTCAGAGAGATGGCTTTGAAGATGGAGGATGCAGACAGCATGCCCAGCAATGTGGCTGGATTCTAGAGGTTGGAAAGGGACAAAAATAGATTCTTTCCTAGAACTTTCAAAAAGAAACAACTATGTGTTAATATCTTGATTTTAGTCTCACGTCCAACTTCAAACTTGCTGGACTACAAGATAACAGATTTGAATTGTCATAAGCCATTATGTATATGGTAATCCTTACAACATGCTACATATAAAGCAAGACAATTGAATAATACAGTGTGTATTTTTTTGTGTATGCCTCCTCTTGCTCAGCCTTATACTTCTGAGATTCACTAATATTCCTTTATGTTCTAGCATGTTTAGCTGAATAATATTTAATTTTATGAACATAGTTCCCTTTCTTCTATAGATAGACATGTGGATTGTTTTAGAGTTCTAGTAATTATGAATAAACCATGTATTCTTGTGTGTGTGTGTGTGTGTGTGTGTGTGTGTGTGTAACCCTCAGGACTTCCTCGCATGAAACCTGGAGATGGAGTTCCTCTTAACTAGAAATCCTCTTAATTAAGTACCACCTTCATAAAAATACCTTTTGTTTAAATAGTATACTACTAAATTCAAACGTTTTTGTTGAAGCGACTTAGAACACTACAATTATAATCATTGCTATTAATGATGATGATAGCAGTAAATCACCTCTATAAAGTTACTTATAGTTTCTTTTGACTCTTACAAAAGTCATCTGAAGGAATCTAGAGATGTGGAATATTTTTCCTAAGTTACTATGGCAAGTGGCCTGAGAACTTGAATCCAGGTGGGACTTTGGACAGGAATAGCAATTCCATTGCCTCCCTCCCTCCTTCCCTCCTTTTCTTCCTTCCTTCTTCGTCCCTTCCTTTCTTGGATTCATCAACTACTAAATGTTAATATAACCTGGGCATTGGTCAGCTCCACCCGTGATGGCATATTCTGTATTTATGCCACCATGAAATTTAGATTATAACCTATTAATATTTAGCAGTGATAATGCCCTATGGCCTATTCTTTCTTCCTATCTGCTCCCTATAACAGGGACAGACCAAGACTTTGTGAGATTCCAAACGGGAACTTGATTTTAAGAAGTGTGTCCACTTAAAACAGGGGAAAAAAAAAAGAGAGGGAGAGAGAGAAATTCTTCATACACCTGCCCATGTACACAAACTTAATTAGTTCTTTTACTTTTATCACATGACTTAAGTGTTGTCTCACATGGGAGAATAAAAGAAAAGTATAGTCTCACATCTAATAAAAGCAGCAATATTTGACTAGCTTATTTCTTTGACATGATGTAAATAATAGGGCCCTTGATTCCTATTCTAAGCTTGATTCATTCTAATTGTCTCCCAGTGAGACACTCTCATTCACGTTCTTCAGATTAGCATTTCCTAAATTTATTTGATCATAAAACTTTTAAAATAATCATGTATTTTCCAAACACCAAAGACTCATGAACTCTAATGTCGGTTGCATAAAGGAGTAAGCTAAAAGTGAAAAACTAAGAGCATCATAAACTGAAACAGGGTTTAATCTACATGTTCAATATACAGAATATACACCAGACATATCGCAGACAGAGTTGGACTGGCAGTCATTTCAAAAGATGACGCGATGAAGTGATTGGAGGGCATTGTCTGTCGGTAACTGGGCTGTTAGAAGACCAGGCTACCTACAGCTTTCATTCAATGCTCAAGATTTTTGAGAGTTGCAATTTTTGCATAAAAATAACTATCCAAATCTATATAATTTCTTGAAGACACCTACACCACACGTTTTAGAAAAACAGCTTTCCTAGCATCAGGTTCCCTTGCAGTTGCATTTGTTGCTTGTTTGTTTTTCCAGAACACATGCTGCTACAAACAAAGCACAGTTGGGGAAAAGCTGGCCTCACTTCTCTGCTGCTTCTAGTCAGGATGCTGAGAAGGGAAGGTCCGTAAATGGAGAGCGTAAATGTAGCCGTGTTTATCTCTGGCTGCACTCCAAAATGCAACATGAATTATGTCTGTATAATCATTTCCTTTGTCTCTTTCCACTGGCCTATATCCTTAATGGTGTTCTGAGGATGGAATTACAGATAACAGAAGCTTAACATCATGCCAAATTTCACACAAACGCTAAATTTCATTTTAGAAAAGAAATGTGTCACAGTTGGCCACAAAAAATGCAAAGACTAGATTCCCATATACAAACTGAATAAAAGAAATTCCTCCATAGTACAGAACCACTAAATAAAAAAGAAGAACATTTCGGCTTGAATGATTGAACTCATCACTCACCTTTATCAGTGACAGCCACCTCAATACTCTTAACTTCCTCTGTCCACCTGCCTAATATCTGTTTACCTTCTTCTCTTAGACTTTTTCCCTTGATGCCCAAAGTCAGAACAGCTATGCCTCCACCATACTCTCTAATAAATTATAAATATCTGGTCACATCAGTTTCTCCCCCTGGAATGTGATTCTGTTTGTTTTTCTCGGTTTCTTATGGGATTTGAAAATCCCTAAGGACAGAGGCTGTCTCTCTGACTCACAGTTCCACTGCATAGCATTTTTCTGTGTATACATCTATTGCTTTCTATATATTTTTACCTATATATTTACATGCAGAATATCATACATCAAGAGGGACACAGACCATGTTTTAACAATGATAATGATTTAATAATTGCTTTATCATAATACTTGTGTTGATGGTATTGGAAAGTACAGTGTTGATGACCTCTTGATATCCTTACTGATATCCATTGGATGGATACAGGTATTAGATCAGCTGAAAACTTTAGTGGTCAGTTTTCCTAAGTGGAGTATTGAATTAAGTGGGTTAAATTGTTTCACCTCTATATGTGATTTGTTGAAATACTCTTCTTTTCCTTTTCCTTTCCCTCTTTTTTTTTTTTTTTTTTTTTTTTGGTACCAGGAATTGAACTCAGGGGCACTCGACCACTAAGCCACATCCCAGCCCTATTTTGTGTTTTGTGTAGAGTAGGATCTCACTGAGTCGCTTAGTGCCTCGCCATCTCTGAGGCTGGCTTTGAACTCGTGATTCTCTTGTCTCGGGCTTCCAAAGTGCTGGGATTACAGGCATGCACCACTGTGCCTGGCTTTCTTTCCCTCTTTTTATGGTTGAATACATACTCAGGAAAAAATTTCAGCTATCATAATCATAATGTTCAGAACTTATCTGAGCAGACTGGTAAGTTTGTATTCATATGGTTATTGTTCTTATGATGGACTTTAAATAAGCCAATATCATGGACTAAAATTATCAAAGACAGTTGTATTTTTTTCTACTTTAACATTTTTCAAGTGTAGCCTTGAGTATCTTAGACATTTTTCTTTGCGTAGAATTCATAATTCCATGTCATGGGTGATAGATCTCTGAAGAAAGTTAAAAAAGGAGTAGTTTAGAATAGGAAAAGTAGAAAAGTCTTTATGATTCAAACATGAATCACTGTTACCTAAAGAAAAGAACTATTAGGATAGAGATTGGAGATAGAGTTTAAGAAATTGGCTGATGCAGCCGGGCACGGTGGCGCAAGCCTGTAATCCCAGCACTTAGGGAGGCTGAGACAGGAGAATCGCGAATTCAAAGCCAGCCTCAGCAACGGCGAGGCACTAAGCAACTCGGTGAGACCCTGTCTCTACATAAAACACAAAATATGGCTGGGAGTGTGGCTCAGTGGTTGAGTACTTCTGAGTTCAATCCCTGGTACCAAAAAAAAAAAAAAAAATTGGCTGACGCAATTGTGGAGGCTGGCCAAGTCCAAAATTTGCAGAATAGGTCAACTAGCTGGATAGTCAGGAAATAGTTGACTGTGTGATCTGAGTTAGAAAGCAGTCCCCTGGCAGATTCCCCTTTTCTTATTGGAGGTCAATCTTTTTCTGTCAATGCCTTCCATTGATTAGGTGAGACCTCCCTGCCTTATGGAGGGTAATCTGCTTGACTTAGTCTACTCTTGAAACATTAAAGCTCAGTTAAAAAACTATCTTCACAGAAACATCTAAGATAACGACTGATTAAATATCTGGGCACTATGAGCTAGCCAAGTTGATACATGAAATTAACCATCACAATCTGTGTAACTCATCTCTTTTCTTTCCCCATATATAATATATAAACACTATAAGAATCCTGGTTGGTATCTCTTCTGCAAGAATCAGCAAACAGGATCAATAGTTTTTGCCATTAAATTTGGAATAGGCTATGCCATCAAGTTAGGTGGCGATAGGTATCATTTAAGTTGACGTACAGTGGTGTGTCATTTTCTTCATTGTCAAGGGTAACTATAATTTCACACAAATGTGATGAGTAGCTTACACTCTGTAGAATACATTCATGCCTATTGCCTGATTACTTTTGTGATAAATGCAGAGAATCTGATATTGAATATTGACAATGGAACCCCAGAGGCTGGGAGCTGGCTCTAAATTTAGCGTATAGGAGCTAATTGGGTTCTAAATTTGACAAAATGATTGTTACTTCTTCCCAATCAATGATGAGTACTAGAAGAACCATAAACGACAAACTTACTAGTCTTTTTTATGTTCCTAAGTACTAATGCTGCAATCGCTTTTTATCTATGTTGAAATTCTGCCACAAAGCACCATCAGCAATGCTTGTAAAAACACTTGCCCACATGGGAAGGGAAGTCCTGGTTTTGGGCCATGTGCAAAGACAGGTGGCCATCTGGAAGCGGTCTACCTCTGTATGTCCAAGATGTGAATGGCCTTCCTGATGATAAACAAAGTGCCCGAATACTTGTCCAGGGGCTTGTCACAGGGTAGACCAGGTGCTTGCAATCCCACACAAGAAAGGACTCTGTCCAGTGGGTTCTGCTGTCTGCTTGATGCATGCAAACTCCATTACAGCTGATGGGAATTGCATATGCATTTTCAGAAAACACTCTGCCATGTGAACTGGAAAGGAAAAGAAAACACAGGCATGAGCTTTAAAAAGAAAGAAAAAAGGAAAAGAAAAAAAAAAGCAAGAAAGGAAAGGAAACTAAAAACATTTGGCTTCTGTACTCCTAGGGTGATAATCAAAACTGTGGATGCTGAAAACGAAAGCGTGCACTTCTTAAAGGAACTAAATGTGGGTGCACGCCCCCACCTATGTGTAAGCCCAGATTCAAGATCAGATCTGGCAACTGGTACTTAAGCTATTCATTTTCTTCTATAAAACAGCAGGTATATTTCATGGGGGTGTTGACTTTATTTTTCTCTTTTTTGTTATTTATTTTCTATGATTTAAAAATATTATAATTATAAATTGTAGAATTAATGTAACTGTATAGACTTTTATGTAGAACAGAAAATACAGGCTGCAGTAAGCATTTATATATCAAAATATACTTCAAATAAAAACAGCAATCATAGATAGTATTAGAATATCCTTAAGATTATAATTTTAAGCAATAATTGATATAAATATCAATTAGTTCCTGTTAAAACAGGTAACATCAAAAACTCAAATAAGAATGGTGCTCTTTGAAGCACATAGGATGCTGTGGATGTGTAAATATTTTGAATTCTTGCCACATAACTAAGTTTAAATTCCTAACTTAGATCAAAATGTTGCAAAGAAATCTTGGCAAAAGAAAAAATCAGAGAAAATATTGAGTCAGTCCCTTAAAGAAAGCAAACAGACTACAAATAGAAAATGCTTTATTTCCAAGTCAATTCATTTTGGCAAACTGCATGGTAAAATAATGCCTTTTCTGTGGCTATGAAAGAATAGTTTTCAATGTAAGTCATGAATAGACCCGTTACTGATGATTAACATTGGCTCCATGGTAGTTAATATTCATAATAGAGATAGATATGGCTCCTGCAATATAATTTAATTAAATGTCTTAAGAGTTTTTTTTTTTTTTTTTTAAACTGACCAACATCCAATTATCCCTGTGTGTGGTTTTTGTGCACAAAAGAAAGATAGTTTCTCTTTCACATTGCCACCATGACCCCTGGGGCTGAAAGAATTATTAAGATTACAGCTACTACTTAGATTTGCATAGGCAATTAATAATTTTGGAACTTACATAGTCCCTCTGGATGGATTTTTACAACATTCTAATAATAAAGTTGATGAGGATAATTATGATGATAGCACTTACTACATTCTATTCCTTCTTACAATAATACTGATATATACTCACAGCAAGATGCCCACAATAGATGAGGAAACTGGACTCAGAAAGACTAAACAACTTTTCTAAAATTACACAGCTAACAAGAATCTGAATGGCAAGGTCCAAGTGTCTTTGGTCTTAATTTGTAGATTTTTTCTGTATTAATTATGCTGTTTATTTTTATGTGGCCAAATGTTTATCTTACAACCAGAAATCTATTGAGTCTATATTAGAGGAAATCAAACAAAAATTTCACATGCCACAACAAATATAGGAACAATTTAGATGACTCCGAACTTATTTTGCAACATAGCTTCTTAATTGTAATATAATCTCAATAAATAAAAGGCTCTGTGACTAATCTCATTATTCTGTAGTATTTTAAAATGACTAAAAATTTTGTTACAGATGAAAATGCTCTTAAAAGCACACTACATGAAATACACAAGCATATCGCATGTGTGTGGTGACATGGAATGTTCTGGCATATTTACATTTTAGAATCAAAGGATGTCTACTAAATTGGAAGATCAACTAGCATCAAAGTACTGGTTTGTTTTTACTGTTCTCAGCCATTGCCTAAATCCATAACCAGAACTGAACAAGGGGCCAGTACTGCCAAGGTGCTTCTGAGGTGGCTATTTCCTGATCCAGTGTCTCACACTTTGGAGTTCCATACAAGTGCATAAATATAATAGCAGCTTTTGCTAGCAGAATGGCCACTAGGTGTTTAAAGGTTTTATCCTCCCTGAAGTTTTTGAAATAGAAAAGAAAACTTCCTTCTGTTTGACTCAAATTGGGTTTCCAGATGTCCAGGGTCAGAGGTGGGAAATAGAAGTATCAAGTTGTGGCCCCCTCTGACCAAACCGCATACCCCAAAGTGAGAGTGCTTTCCCAGAGAGTGTCCTTTTGTAGTTTTATTTTTCTGTTGCCTCTCCTGGTAAGAGGTCCAGATCCCCTCTGTTTTCTTGTGCCATTTTAATTCCACCTTGAAAGTGGCCTGTGCCTCTGTATTTACTCTTTAGCAATGACTGTAGTACGGACCCTTAAAATATCTGCTATGAACACCTATCTATGGAGACCCTCTAATTCTCTCTTTTTCTGAGTCTGAGGGGCCAGGTCCTATGTGGTCAAGTTTTGAAGTTCTCACTCTCTGTCAAGAGGAAAGGTAAACTCATTAAAAATAGAGACATCAACTTGATTTTTTTTTCTTTTTGTTCTAGGCCATGGTTGATCTTTAACAATTGCTCTGTGGTTTCAGAATAAATATTTTTAGTAGTCATATTTATTGAGAAAATATTCTGGAATTGAAATTTTACTATAAAATATAGTTGGAAGGATTCTTTCAAAGCTTTAAATGTTAGTGTCAACTTGAAATGCCACGTTATCAACAGGAACATCCAAGGTTTGTTTATTCCTCTTAATTTTTTGTGAAATATACTGTTGATGGCTCGATTGTGGTTTAGTAATTTCACATTATGCAAGTAAGCACCTTTTAAAGAAGTTCTGAGCCCAAAGCAGGGGCAAATCCATTGATCTCTTCCATTATGTGAAGATCAAGTTGAATGTTTGCGGTGCTCTCCTCTCTGTAGAGGTTATGTTAGTGCTCTGGGCCTTCTGCGTGGATTTAGACCCTATAGGATGCCTCATGAGACAGTCTGTAAAGTGGTACATCTTGTCAACATTCCACGGCCCTTTGGTGAGGAAGCCACCGCGAAGAGCTGAGGAAGAAGGCAGGGAATGGAACTCACTGAAATGCAGTTGATGCACCCAGGGCAATCTGATCTGCAACACAGTTCTCAAACTTCGGAACTTGCATCCTCGTGGGTAAAAAATGCTTTCACATTCAAAGGGAGAGTTTCCCCGCATGTGTCCTTGTCCTTGACCCTCATGGATCAGGCTTCTGACAAGATCTGCTGCTATCTTTCAAAATCTGTATCTAACTTCGAACAACTATCCTTGTTGTAAGAATTCATAGGACTTATTCTGGACAGTATCTGACAAACAGGAGATAATTAACTTGCATTTTCTATAAATACACAAATAGATAATAAATGGTGCTAGCAGTTTACTAATAAACTATTGAGTTCTACACACACAGGGTTCTAGTTTTACAAGTTAGGAACTATACTTGGTTGCTTTGGATAATATATCAAATCAAATATTTTAAAAAAATACTGCGAAACTCTTCAAATTTAGTGCTGTTGAAAGCAGAGATAAAGGGAGGAGAGTCTTCATATTGAATCTCATCCAAAGCCATCCAAAGCCTGACTGTCTCATTTTGGTAATTGTATTTGTCTATGTTATTATTTTCTTACCTGTAAATATCTCAAAGTTTCATTATCAAGAATAAAAGATGTGATTTATATAAAGCACGAAGAACGGGGCCCAACATATCACAGTTTTTATTAAATAGAATGTGAGCTTCAACAGGGAGAGATTTTCTGTATTATTTGTTTACTAATGTATTCCAAATACCAGGAGAGTGATTATATGTAACAGAAACTCAAAAAATATTTTCAAGTAAATAAACAAATCCACCACTTAAAGAATCAGTTACACTTAAATGATAGAAAAATGACCATTAATTTATGTTAATAAAGAATATCAGAAGCAAAAGAATTAAGGTCCTATTCAAATGAAGAAAATATAAGAACTAAATTTGTTTATTGTTAGAAACAACTTACATATTTCAGTTTTAAAATTTTAGATTTATCATGTTTCCAAGAGACATGTCTGAGGGGGAAAAAAAAGTCACATGGCCCTATAGGATGATAAAAATGGTAGGAAAATATACTAATAACTCTAATTAAACTAAAAGTGTTATAGTAGTATTACTTATTAAACAAAATAGAATGGAAGGGGAACACTGTTAGTGGGGACCAAGAGAACCATTTTCAATTCATAAATAAAGCAATTCAAAATACAGTATAGTAAATAGAAACTTTAAGTACCTAACAACTTATGTTTAAATATATAAAACAAAATAGAATAAATTTTAAATGTGATTTCATCAAACCCAGATCATTGGCAAATTTTAAAACTCTTCTCAGAAATCGACAGAATCAAGTATATACAAGTTAGAAAAGTATCATGTAATTTGAACTATAAACATAGTTGAGTTTGATATGTATCTTATGAACCTCCACCCCACATATAGAAACTGCATGTTCCTGTCAAACCCACATGGAACATTTAAAAAAACCGAACACATTTTAGGCCACACAGGTATCTCACAAAAATAACCAAAATAACAATTGCATAAGCTAATTAATTGACTACAGTGCAATGAAAAAAGAAAATAAAAATGAAACCATAGTGAAACCCTCCATTGCCTTAATATTTGAAATACAATGTTCTCTTAACTAATTAAAAATAATTGTATTCACATATAGAAGCCAGGAGAGAAAAACTCAAAATCCTCAGTGATATTCAAAGGAAGTAAAAGGAAAAAAAGCAAAAATTAATATAAAAACAATAATAATCCAGAAAGGAAAGTCCTTGAAAAGAATAATTCAATATTCAAAAACAGGCAAGATCAATCATGAAAATAACATGAAAGATACATATAAAGAATATCAGAAACAAAAATGGGGTATAAATATAAATGAAATGGAGATTTTTCTTAAAAGCCATAAAGTTATGATGAATTATTAATAACTAAAAATTGAAAATTTGAATATACTGGACTATTTTATAACCTTATGTCTTTAAAATTTAATCAATAAGATATGGAAAAGCTAGATTATATCGATAACCATCCAATAATTGAATTAGTAGCTATACTTTTCCCGGAAGCAATGTACCATGGTTGTATGTGTTTTATCATCTCTCCAGAAGAGAGATTAGCTTTCTCCAATAAAATCCTAACAGAAAATGTAAATGAAAGAGTATAAAATATAGGGAGGTTATTACTCAATGCTTGAAGATACTTTTCTTTCAAATGGTTAGAACTTCAAAGTTTTAGGGAAAAAAATAGGACATAGAATATACAGGTAAAGGCCACCTGAACCTCAGATAGAGCATTAATCTCCAGGTTATATAAAGAACTCAAAAAACTTAACACCAAAACAAAAACAAAAATCTCCAAATAACCCCCTCAATAAATGGGTGAAGGAACTGAACAGAAACTTCACAGAAGAAGAAATACAGTTGATCAACAAATATATGAAAAAATGTTCAACATCTTTAGCAATTAGAGAAATGCAAATCAAAACTACTCAAGGGCTGGGATTGTAGCTCAGTGGCAGAGCGCTTGCCTCGCGTGTGTGAGTCACTGGGTTCGGTCCTCAGTACCACATAAAAAATAAATAAATAAAGATATTAAAAAAAAAAATTTAAAAATTAAAAAAAAAACTACTCAAGATTTTATCTCACTCCAGTCAGAATGGCAATTATCAAGAATACAAGTAATGATAAATGTTGGTGAGGATGTGCGGAAAAAGGTACACTCATACATTGCTGGTGGGACTGCAAATTGGTGCAACCACTCTGGAAAGCAGTTTGGAGTTTCCTCAGAAAACTTGAAATGAAACCACCATTTGACCCAGTTTTCCCACTTCTCGGCATATACCCAAAAAACTTAAAATCAGCATACTATAGTGACACAGCCATATCAATGTTTATAGCAGCTAACTAACAAATAACTAAACTATAGAACCAACCTAGGTGCCCTTCAATAGATAAATGGATAAAGAAAATGTGGTACGTATACACCATGGAATATTACTTAGCCATAAAGAAGAATGAAAATATGGCATTTGCCTGTAAATGGATGGAACTGAAGACCATCATACTATGTAAAATAAGCTAATCCCCAAAATCCAAAGGTTGAATGTTCTCTTTGATATAGATGCTGACTTACGATAGGCAGCAGGGAGTAAGGACTAGAGGTTCACCAATTAGAGGGGGTGGGGATTGGGAGAAAGAATTGGGATAGGAATGGGAAAGACAGAAGAATCAGAAATAACTTTCCTATGCTCATCAATGAATACACGACCAGTGTAACTCCACATCATGAACAACCACAAGATTGGAAAGTTATATTCCATGTATGTATGATATGTCAAAATACATTCTACTGTTATGTACAGCTAAAAAGAACAAATACAAATAAATAAATAAAGAATATTCTGGTAAAGGGATTTTGCACATCCACATCTGCTGTGGGTTCTTGAAATCAGCTCAGACATGGATGCTGGCGATGTGTCTCAGATCTAGGACCCCGCTCCTTCAAATCCTCATCCCCCTCTTTCAGAATGACGAGCCTCAGCATTTCCCTCATATGAAAGGTGGCCGACTGTAATGACAGACTAGACTCCAGGTCATCTCTGGCTCTGGTTAAGATGAATTCCATCTTAACCATACAAGTCTTCCTCATGCTTGATAGAGAAAATTGTTGTTACCAGAATGAATTATCTGGGGAACTCCCACCCTTTAACTTCCAATAGTCCTCAAAATATCAAAAAACACATTCCCATGGACCCATGTTCAGATTCATCACATTATAGCATCCCTTGGGCTTTGTCTTAATCTTAAATTTCTTGCTTCTGTGCCTGTTCTCAACATCAACCACAGACAAAAAAATAAAATGAAGAGGAAGCACTGCCATTGTTTTCTCTGCTGTATGATAAATTACCACACACTCGTGTAAAGCTCATACAGTTTTACCACTGGCGTTGGTCAGGAGACTGGATGGCATGGCTGGGTTCTCTGCTCAGGGTCTTACATGAGGGTATCAAGTTAATGGCCAGTGCTGCCTCTCCTCGGAGGCTCCGGCTGCTCTTCCAAGTTTATACAGTCTGCTGGCAACATTTAGTACTTCCAGGTTGTAGGACTGATGTCCCGGTATTCTTGTTGGCTGATGATGGGGCCCGTTCTTTTTTTTTTTTTT
>PVHX01006595.1:0-99097 GCA_004024805.1 Geosciurus inauris | reverse complement strand
TCCTCCTCCTCCTCCTCCTCCTCCTCCTCCTTCTTCTTTTTGCCATTTTCTCCCATTTGTGACTTGTGGCCAGCATGGTCTTGTGATGGAATTCCCCTGGGCCGTGAACTGGGGGTGGAAATGTGCTGGCTGATCTGAGCCGCTGGCCTCCTCCCAGAAGAGAAGCCCCTGGGCCTCCATGGAGTCAGGGCAGGGAACAGGAGAACTGAGGCCAGAGGTCGAGCCTGGCCATCGGGGACCTGAGGTCTGACTTTGCTGGCCACTGATACTTTATCTGAAGCCTGTTAGTGCAGGGGCAGGAAGCTGACTGCTCATAGTCACATCCCAACATTGAGAACAGACTTCTCTTTACTAACAGACAGCAGGGGTCGGCGGCTTGAATACTAGTAGAAGCTAATACTTGTCTCTTCCTTGAGCTATGTCCTCTGACAGCAGGCAGCAGCCGTGCTGGTCAAGTGCGTGAGTTGACCAGAGCACCAGTGAGAGCGTGGTCAGTGCTGTGTCCTGGGGCATCTGTTCTCAGCTCCTCCTTTGGTCACAGACTTACTTCATTCCCCCTCAGGTGACATCTGGAACAATCTGCCTCATTTGGACAAACAACCTTGGGTACTGAGTTTAGAAACCACCCACGCATATGTGACCTGGCCTGGCAGGTGCTCCTTTTTGTATCAGGACGCTTTGGGTTGCATGAAACAGTTCAAAAGCCAAGATGCTTGGGTCTGTTTGGGCTGCCACAGCAAAACTCCACAGGCTGGGCGGCTTGTGGACAGCGCAGATCTATTTCTTCCATTTTGGAGCCTGGGAGATCCGAGATGAGGACAAGGGCATGTGTAGTGCCTGGCGAGGCCTGTGCTGTGGCTCCTGGGCAGCACCTTCTCTCTGTGACCTCATGTGGTGGACATGGCATGGAGTCTCTCCTAGATCTCTTTTATAAGGGTGCCAATCCTGTTCGTGAAGCTCCACCCCATGACCCTGTTGCTGCTCAGCTCCTGACGCCATCACCTTGCAGGGCAGGATGGCAAACTCAAATATGGATTTTGGGGACATAAACATTCAGACCCTACCAGTCCAACTAAAGAAAAATCACAATTTACCAGCTCCTGTGACTGAAAAGCCCGCGTCTCTTAGCCAGGCTGACCGTCCAGGGCCCACCTTCCCAGGGCTCAGCTCTGCCCGGTGCCTGGTCTGCTGTAGGTGGCCAGGTTGCAATGTGGCTGTTAGCAGACCTGCAGAGACCTGAGTGACCAGGGTGGCTGAAATGATCTGGAATCAGTCTGAGGAGTCTTGTGACCTTTTGGAGCCTTGGTTTCCTCATCTGTACAGGGAGCAATACTGCCTCTCCAGAGCACCGTGTGAAGAAGCTATGAGCTACTCCAACGCATGGACCTCCATGGCCAAAGAGCACTGGCTTTGGAGTGGCGCCTGGACCCATCCTGACTGAGGAGCTTGTAACACTCGATTGCAGGTGGTTGGGGATTTAAGATGGTGGTGTGAACATAAAACAGTCTGCCTGGCACCTGGAGCCATGCAATATATGGCAGCTATTAACTGAGAGGGTTTTGTAAAGTGGCTGTTGGTGGCATGGATGTAAAGGTGGACTTGGGCATGTGAGAGGTCCGGAGGGAACAGCCTGGGCAGCAAGGCAAGCCCGGGCAGCACCCAGATATGGAAATGTCCTCTTACCTACACCAGAACTGTGATAAAGAATGGATACCATGCAGGCCTGCCCATGGGGCAGTGCCTGGGGAGGGAGCTCTGGTGCCATCTGCCTGCATTTCTAAGTGTTTGCAGAGTTATAGATTCTAGCTTAGTGTTCACTATACTGACCCAAATTGCCTTGAAGGTCAGATGGTCTTTAGTGCCCTTGATGGTGGCAAATATTTCTTTTATGAGGTAGATTGTGTAAATCTGAGTCACATTCATGAATAAGGTAGATCAAGCTGAATAATTCTGATTTATATTAAAAAAGAAAGCTAGTGTGATTACTTTTCCTCTGACTTAAACTGGGCTTTTGAACACAGCAGTGTAAGTTAAAACACTTAAAAATCAGTTTCATAATTATACATTTTATATAAGGGATATATGAGCTTAGCAAATCAAGGTGTGCTGGCCAGGTACTGGGCTTGATGTTAGTTCTGGGGTACAGAGGAGCAGGTACTGTCCTGTTGGGTGTTATGGCTGGGTGGGGAGTGAGACCAGATCAGCTGTCATGTGACCTGATGGCGGAGCGTGCCCAGGTTCCGTGTCTGTCACTGGCTGTGGGCATGGGTGTGTAGGGCTGGGTGGGTGTGTGGGAGGTATTAAAGGAGAGGTGGTGCTTGTCCAGGAGGATGCAGGGTGACAGGAGTTTGGAGAATCGGGAGGATCTCAGGTGTGTGCAGTGTGGACATGTGCTGTCCAGAGAGAAGTGTGTGCTGGGGGCCCTGGATGTCAGCAGTGTTCTGAGGAGCTGGGGAGGGGCGATGGGGCGACTCAAGGGCAGCTTCCTGTCAATGGTGCGGCTGGGAGGCATTCGATGTCTGATGTGCATCTAGGGCAGCCCTTGAAGAATCCCTCTAGGATGCTGGTCTCAAAAGGCAGCTGGGAGAAGCCATGGTTACCTGCTTGTCCTTTCCAATCAGACTGGACTCCCCCTGTGCTGGGGCTCAGCCAGAGCCTCATGCATGCTGGTCAAGCCTCTATGACTGAGCTGCACCCCAGCCAGTCCTTGAGGACTGTGGAGACACGGACATAACACCCTGGGGTCAAGAGAGTCACCTAGCCGGGCATGGTGGCACAGGCCTATAATCCCAGCACTTAGGGAGGCTGAGACAGGAGGATCGCGAGTTCAAAGCCAGCCTCAGCAATGGCAAGGTGCTAAGCAACTCAGTGAGACCCTGTCTCTACATAAAACACAAAATAGGGCTGGGGATGTGGCTCAGTGTTCGAGTGCCCCTGAGTTCAATCTCCAGTACCAAAAGAAAAAAAAAAGAGTCGCCTGACTCCTTGCAGGGAGGAAGCAAAATGGTCTTTGGAAGGGTGTCTGCCTGACTCCCGACCCCACAGAGCACTCTGAATATCACTGTGTCTTTATCTGATGGGCCGGGACTTCTCCTCGGCAGCATCTGCATGTGAAGTTGTCCTGTGCAGTTTGGAGCTGCAGGTGTAGATGCACGTGTAGCTGCAGGTTCAGGGCCCGGGACCTGGGGTGTCCTGGCATCTGCGGGCCTGAGCTCCCCTGAAGGACAGAACGTCCAGAGTCTGGGCTCTGCTGCGGAGAGCGGGTCTTGTCAGGAGGCCGCAGGCTCTCCGACCCTCTGGGGTGAGCTCACACTCCAGCTAGCACCACAGGGCACTTCTGCCTGGACCGGCCCTGTCTCTCCTCCCTCTCCTCCCTCCTCCCTTCCTTCTTTCACTCCCTGTATCTCTTCCTCTGTTTCCTCAGTTTCTTCCTTCAGTTTGCTCTTCACCTTCCTCAGGGGTTTGTCTGTTCCCAAAGAGTGGCGTTGGGAAGACCCAGGCAAGTGGGGCTTCTGCAGTCGGGTTCTGAAGGACAAGGAACTTCCAGGACCGCCTCTGTCCCTGCGGGGGTCCCTGCTGTCCCACACGGTGTGCCCTTGTGGCCAGGTCTGTGTCTTTCCTGTGCCTTTCACGGACCCCCTGCACATGTCCCTGGACTGAAACCCACTTGCACCTTCCAGCCACAGCTAGGTATTCCGAAGAACGTCAGTGAAGCAGCGTCTTGGCCCCGGCCTCACTGTGTGAGCTGCTTCCCGGAAACACCTGTGAACTTCCCGGCTCTGCCTTCTGCCTCCTCTGCCCTTGCCAGCATCCCGGAGGGTCCTGGGTGGGCAGGTGGAGTTGGGGAGTGCGCCAGCGGCCTCTGGGATGCCTCGCCTGGGACCCCTAGGCCTGTGCTCCCCTCCACGCACCCGGGACGCCCTTCTCTCCTTGCCTTCTGAGAAGAGCACTCCCCTGCAGCTTTGGTGTTGGATGTCTGTGGCACGTCAGAGCCGTGTGGTGGCGGCTGCCCCAGTAGGCATGCCCTCACTGGGCCCAGGGCCGTGCCACCCAGCACGCGGGGTCCTTTGCACGGCCCCTCACATGCACTCTGCCTCCTGTCTGCCCCCTGTCTGCCTCCTGTCTGCCCCCGGCTGGACTCGGGTGCCCTGGGTTCTAATCCTGCCTGCTGACTGTGAGCTTGGGCAGTGGTTAAACCTCTCTGAGCCCCTATTTCCTCATCTGTAAAAGGAGGGTCCTCAGGTGGCTCTGAGGCATAAGTGAAGGTGCCTGGTTTATGGGAAATGGCTCTTGCAGTCACTGCCTTGGTGGTGGTTTTAGTTTCTCCCTTCCCCTGATGAGACTTCTGTCATCCTGCTGAGCTCAGCGGGGCCTCTGCTCCCCTCACTGAGGCCAACAGGAAACACTACCCTCAGCTAGCGTGACCCCTGATGTCCGAAACTCGTGTTGAATTGTTTTTGTTTTTTTTTAAATTTTTTTTTTTAGTTGTAGATGGACACAATGTCTTTATTTTATTGCTTTGTATGTGGTGCTGAGGATCGAACCCAGGGCCTCACGCATGCGAGGCAAGCGCTCTACCGCTGAGCCACAATCCCAGCCCCATCGTGTTGGATTGTTTTAATGTTTAACATTGAGTTTCTGTTGCGCTTGGCGTTCATCCTCTCATTTTGGTCCCCGATGGACAGAAAAGTCCCCAAATGCTGATGGTAAAGACGCAGCCTCTCTGCCACCCGCAGTGTTCCCAATGCTTGCTCTTCTGGTCTCCACGGAGGCTGTGGGATCAGACACTGATCCCGACTCTCTGGGACACTGAGGACGTGCAGCGGCTGTCTGCCTTGTGCCGACTGCCCCGCCTGGTGGAGTGCAGCTCAGGCCTCCCTGAATCACTGGTGGGGGACTCGCTCTGACCGTGCCCTGGCCATTGCCATCCCTGGGTAAGCGGCAGAATCACCAGACGCTTAAAAACTGTTGATGCCGGGACCACGTTCCCGGCCAGTGAAACCCAGCTCTCCACGGCGGCATCCAGCCACAGGCTTTTAAGGGCTTGCGGTGGTTCTTCGCTGTGGGTGAGGTGGGGGACCCCTGCTGCTGCCTCGGCCGGCTCCCCCCCACCTGGTGTGTGGGCTCAGTGTGTTTCGGGGTGCTGGTGCACGTGGCTTGTAGCATTAGCTTTCACGAGGCTGTGCTGTCTTAGGGGTTCCAACTATGGCATGAAGGAGGCAGCAGATGGTTCCCGAACGGTTTGCGGGCTGCCCAAGCCCGGCTGCTCCCCGACCCTCCGTGTGCCCGGGAACGAGGTTTCCTTGCCCGAGGTCACTGGCGGAGGCTCCCTGAGGTCCTGAAGTATTTATCACACGGACAGTGTTTCTGCAAGGTGAGCTTTGCTGCCAGAGGCTGAACTGCTGCTGAGAAGAGTCACGAGGTTCAGGGCACAGCTGCCACCGGCTGCTTGAGCAAGAGGGACTGTCCCATGCGAGGACGGAAGCACGGAGGCTGTGGAGGGGGCTTAGGCTACCCGTTTACCTTGGTGGTGGGTATTTTGCAGAGGAACCAAGACATTTCACAAAGGGTTTTAAGATACAACTCTCAAACTGTAACTTCGTCTGTTTTAAGTGTACTGCTCAACGAGCCTTAGTAAATTCAGAGCTGGGCACCCCGCAGCTATCATACAATCCAGTTTTAGAATATTTCTGTCACCCCCAAAACCGGGTGCCCACCTCAGTGTGTGCCTGTGCCAGCCCTGACCCGCCACCTGGAGTCTCTGTTCTTTTTCCTTTCTCTGACATTCCCATTGGCAGGGCCGAACAGCGTGTGACCCGTGTCTGCCTTCTTTCATTGCGGTGTTTTATAGGCTCATCCACGTCGTAGCATGCACCAGTGTTTTCTTTTTCTTCTTTGCTGACTAATATTCCGCGGTGTGATGTGCAGCTTTCTCTTCTTATCTGCTCATCAGTGGATGGGCACGTAGCTCCTTGCCACCTGGCTGTTAGGATGTGCTCCAGGAACACCCCACCTAACTTTCTGTGTGCACACGTGCCTTTGTTTCTCTTGAGTAACTGGCCAGGCGTGGGCTGGCTGCGTTCTGCTGTGTTCTGCGGTAAGTCCGTGTTCAGCCTTTCAGCACGTAGCTGCCAGGCTGCAGCGAGCCCTGCTGTTCTCTGTGCCACCAGTGGCAACAGTCTCAGGGTCCCCCGCTGTCCAGTGGTGTCACCTTCCTCCTGGTCAGAGAGCTGGGCACCACTGGTTTGAGCTTGTTTCCCTGGTGCCCAAGGATGTGGAGCTCCTTCTCATGTGCCGTTTGCCACCCAGACCTCGTGCTTGGCTATGCGTCTCCTCAGATCTTTTGCCCATTTTCAAATTTATCTGTCTGTCTTGTTTTTCAGGTATAAGAGCTAGCTAGCTCTCTTGCTTCCTCCCTCCCTCCCTTCCTTCCTTTCTCTCTTTCCTCCTCTCCTCTCCCCTCTTTTACTGGGGATTGAGCCCAGCTCTTTTTATTTTATTTTGAGGCAGGGTCTTGCCAGGTTGCCCAGTCTGGCTTCTAATGTATGATTCCCCTGCTTCAGTCTTCCCAGAAGCTGGGATTACAGGTATGTGCCACCTGAAGAATATTGATGTGTTCTGGCTCTAAGTCCCTTACTAGATATGTGATTTGCAAATATTTTATTTGACTTGCCTTCACTTCCCCCATCCCTTCGTCTCTATCCCTTCCTTCTTCCCTTTTTCTTTCCTTCTATACCAGGTGTTGAACCCAGGGCCTCACATGAACTAGGCAAGTGCTCTACTACTGAGCTAAGTCCTCAGCCCCCTTTTAAAGTTTATTTTGAGAGAGGGCCTTGCTAAGTTGTCCAGGCTGGCGTCTAACTTGCTAACCTCTTCAGTCTCCCAAGTATCTGGAATTACCGGTGTGCACCACTGTGCCTGGCTCTTTTTACTTTCTTTTGAAGCTCATGTTTAATTTATTTTTAATTTTTGGATCTAGGGATTGAACCCAGGGGCTCTTAACCACTGAGCCACATCCCTAACCCTTTTTAATATTTTATTTAGAGACAGGGTCTTACTGAGTTGCTTAGGGCCTCACTAAGCAGCTGAGGCTGGCTTTGAAATTGTGATCCTCCTGCCTCAGCCTCCTAAGCCACTGGGATTACACGTATGCACCACTGTGCCTGGCCCATTTTTAGTTTTGATGAAGCACATTCTAGCTTCTTTTTTGAATCACACTTTGATGTTATATCTAAGATACTTTTGTCTACTCAAGAACACAAATATTTCCCACTAGATTTTCGAATATATTCCTAAAACTTTTATAGTTTCACCTCTTATAGTAAGAGCTGAAACTTGGGGTAAGATTAATTTGTTTTTTTCCTTCAGTACTCAGGACTAAAGCCAGGGTGCTCTACCACTGAGCTACATCCACAGCCCCACTGCCTTTTTTTTTTTTTTTTTTTTTTTTTTTTCTCTTTGAGACAGGCTCTCACAAAATTGCCTAGGCTGGGCTTGAACTTGTGATCCTCCTAATTCAGCCTCCTGAGTTGCTGCTGGCAAGTGCCACCATACTGGGCATGGATATGATTAATTCTGAGTGAGTCTCTGTGTCTGATCTAGGTAGAATTCTACATTAACCTTCACGCCTGTGGCTACCCAGTTGTTCCTGTACCATTTTTTGGAAAGGTTATTCTTTCCTTTGAATTGTTTGGTGTCTTTATTGAAATCAATTGACCATCGATACAAGGGGTGATTGTGGCCTCACTTTGTTCTTTCAAAAGTATGTGTTTATCTTTATGGTCGGTGCCAGCTGTCTCAATGACTGTATGATAAGTTTTTCAATGAGAAAGTGTAAGTCCTCCAACTTTGTTTCTGTTTGTTTTGTTTTTAAAATTGTTTGGGCTACTTTGGGTCCTTTGCATTTCTACGTAATTATTAAACTGATAATAACAGATACTACATTTGATCTTAGCCAAAAGGCCGAGAAATGAGCCATGTAAATATTAAGATCAGCTTTTCAAATTCTGCAAAATAGACTGCTGTATTTTTTCCCATCTGTTTTTGTGTTTTTTCACTCATAGATCAGTTTGGGGAAACAATTTCTATGGCAACAATGTTGAGCTTTTCAATCCATGAATACATAATAACTCTTCATCGTCTCAGATCTTTAATTTTTCTCAGGAATGATCTGTAATATTTTGGTGCAAGAGTCTCAATATCTTTTTGAGAGTTTGTGCCTCCCTGCAGGAAGACCAGTTTCTCCTGAGTCTCATGAAGGCCATGGAGAGAGATACATGGCCTGGAGGCTGGGAGCAGGAGTCAGCCTAGAAAGTGGGTGGCCATGGCCTGGGGCTGGGGCCCCAGCTCTGATCTGCAACCAGCCGCGTGACCTCAGTTTGCAGCTATCTAGAATGGGTGTGTTGAAATTCATTTGGCCCCAAGGTTGGACTCTGGAGGTTAGCATGGAATGGACCTGGGAAAAGGCAGCAGGCAGTGGGTCTCGCTACACGGTGCTGATGCTGCCCCGTAGCACTGTAAGGGAGAGCAGGCCCCATCTGGCCACCGAGGCCTGGGGCAGCCAGCAGTCGTTGGCACTAGAGGAGCAAGTGTTCCCTCTCATGTGACCTCCAGATGACTCACAGAGTTAACTGTTACCATCTGCATTTCACACAAAGAAAGCTGGCGTTTGGAGGGAGAGAGTCAAGTTCTCCAGGTCGCAGAGCTGACAAGGGCCAAAGCAGGACCTTAAGCTCATGGTTTTCACTACCTCGCCACCCCACGACCCCACGGGGCCTCGTCAGGGGTCTGCAGGACCACAGTAACTTTGCGTGGACACATGACTCTCTGGTGGACAGACACTGATGTGTGACTGATACAGCTTGCTCATCTTCACTACTCAACACGTTGAAAGTTAAAACTCCCCCAGGATACAGAAGTGAGTGAGGACTGCCATCCCCTGGAGCAGGGAGGAAACCAGGCTGGATTCACAGGGCACCCTGTGGTGAGCCACCCTGAGCAGATGACTGTCGCTGTGTGCAGGGATCCACACAGAACACAGACTTTGTTTCTGATACGTGCACTCTGGGTGCAATGAGCCAGTCTGGGGGCCACTAGCACATGCAGCCCCTCTAACTCGAGGTTTTAAGAATCTTTGATCTTAAATGATATGGTGCTTCAGAGAGCGTGGCCATAGCCTTTACCTAGATGGATGGACGACTTGTCCACTTGAAGTGATGCAGCTGGTGTGTGGGGTGAGAACAAAGCCAGTGTTTCCTGAGGCCTGTCTGAGGGACAGTTCTGTGTGGGTACCACAGGGGCCTGTTGCCTCCCAAAGCCACTATGTTTTGAGGGCCTACTTTGTGCCCAGGATTATATTGAATCCCTTGTACAAAGAATCTCTTGGTGCTAACACTGCCAAGTTTCATCCCCTTGAAGGAGCGGGAAGTGCTGGTCATGTGTTCAGGCTTGTGCAGTCCCCAGGGAAATGTCTGTGTCCCTCGCGGTGCTGAGTTTCTTTCTGTTTGTCTCTAGGATGAGGGGTTAAGACTGGATCAGCCTAAGGCGATTTCACTGGACCTGGTAATCCCTGAGAAGCTCCTTAGGAGGAGACTTGCAGGATTCAGGCTCAAGGTAGAGTTGCTACAGGCTGGGTTTTGGGGAGGCTGCAATCCAGGGAGTGTCAGAAGCTCCTACTGTGTGTCCTGCACCCAGCTAAGTTCAGTGGAGGCCAAGGAGAACTGTCAGCCATTTCTGAGGGAGATCACGTCAAAGAGACAGGCCACCTTGAGACTGCTGCCTGGGGATGTGCCCAAGTCACTATCATGAGTCCGAGAGTGGCAGGCAAGCAGTCCCCAGGCTGCACACCTGAGTGCCTGTTGGCCTAAGTAAGGGGTCTGTCTTCTTGAAGAGCCAGCCAGCCACAGCTTGTCACCAGACTCCACCCCACTCTGCCTGTGAGGCCCCAGCCCCAGGGCTCGTCTGTGACCCTGGGGGTACCAGAACTGTTACTGCCAGAGCTGTTGTGTGCATTATCCCACCATCTGGCTCCTCGCAGAGTGCGTGATCCGTTTAAAGTCTTAATGGTCATCGATGGTTTGTTCGGCCTTATTTTCTAACATTAGCTTTTAGACCCCTGGTGCCAGATCCACAGGTTTTGAGTTGGAATCTTGAGGAGGAAGCAGTTGGAAAGAGGAGAGAGCCGAGAGCAGAATCACAAGCAAAGTCGAACCAGGGAAAACGCACCTCGCTAATGCCCCAGAAAGAAAAGTCGTCTCCGTGCAAAGAGGCAGAGCAAGCTGGTAGAGAAAGCACGAAGCCTGGCATCAGGTGACCTGGGTGGCGAGCCCCTCGGTGTGCCAGGCAGAGCTGGTGAAGGAGGGCGGCTGCGAACCTTGTATAGCCTTGGTCTTCTCATCCCACCTAGGGCAGGGATGTCCTTCCAGCCTGGTGAGTGTGACCCACTCGGGAAGTGCCCTGCTGCTCTGAGCAGAGCCTTCTCAGGTGGGTCACCTGTGAGGACTCCCAGGCGGCGGCGGGTGTGCACACTGCAGGTTGCTGTGGACATCCTCAGCCGTCAGGACCTCGACGCCGCAGGGGCACTGCTGTGTGGAAGGAGCAGAGGCTCCTGCCCTCGGGCAGAGCTTTGTGTGACTCTGGGCACAGCCCTGGCCGAAAAAGAGGCTCCAAGAGAGGCTCAGGGAAGGTGAGCGGACACCGTTAGCCTTGGGTGCAGGGGCCGGGCCCACGTGCTCCTCATTAGTGGCACGAGGTCCTTGGTGCTCCGTCCCCTCTCTTGCTTAGTCCCCTACTCCCTCCCCACTCACGTAGCGTCCCTGTCTCCGCCACGGACGTAGTGTGTCTGAAGCATACTTACTGTAGTGCCCCCGTGAGCTCTGGGTGCCCAGCTGTTCAGGGGCTGCCTTCCTGTGCGAAGAGGGGGTGCCTGTCGCCTTCGAGCCTCTACGATCCACATGTCACTTCTGATGATTGTCAGGTTGAAAGTCGAGCAGGCAGAGGGACTGGAGTCCAGGGCCCTTGAGGGCCGGGGTGGCTGGGGCAGGCTGAGCAACGGCCACAGGAATAGACGACATGGAATCAGGTGAAGGCAGGTGGCGCAGGCCTGCAGGGCAGGGGGCCGTCTCAGGGCTGGGGCTATCGGGGTTCCCCTCGGGTTCCACCCTTTCATCTGGTGTGTGTCCGTCCAGGCGAGAGGCACCGAGCTGGCCCTCCTGTCTCTGGCCCTCTGTGTCGCATCAGGTGGCTCTTCTGACTCCCTGCCATGCCAGTCCCGTTGCCAGGGATGTCCCCAGGTGTGGTCCACTGGGGACTGCTGTGTTCATTTCTGTGGGAGCTGCACCCAGGGAGGAGTGCTGTGACTGGGCCACCAGCAGGTGTGCCCCAAATGTGACTTTGGTGGCCAGAGTGCTCTCCAGGCTGGCGGCATCTGTCTGGGTCCTTTGGCCACACGCAGGGCTTCCTAGAGCATCCAGCATCCCTGTCAGCACCTGCCATTGTCCAGATGTCCGGGTGTTGGTGACCAAGTCGGCGTCTCCAGTTTCCTTCTCTGATCACTGACCAGAGAGCGCGCCTCCCTGGGGCGTGCCCGTTTGGGGCTTTTCCATAAGGTGCCTGTTCGTGTTCTCAGGCCAGTCTTCCTATTTGGCTTCTGTATATTTCTTTTTGATTTTCAGGACTTCCTCACATATTCTGGATATTATCTGCTGTGGTTGTTTTTAGGTTAGATTTCCAGGTGGCTTTGGTGGTAATCTAGTCCAGCCACCTTGTTTTACAGTTGGAGAAATCGAGATCCAAGCATGGAACTGACGTCTTTGATCACACGTTGCAGCTTGAAATGGGGACTTTCCCACCGCATCTGGTGAAGTGGGGCTTGACCAAGGCAGCAGGGACAGGCAGGGCCGGAGCCCCAGGGTCTCGCTGAGCCCCACCACCTGCAGGCACAGGGCCACTTGACCTGACCTGTTGGCCAAGCAGCACTGGACCTGTGGGGCCCGGCAGCCTGGGGGCTCTGGGTCCAAGGGCTTTTCCTCCTCCCTTTTATAGGGTCCCTTCCTCACTTCAGGACCATCCTCTTGCTCAACCAGTGCTTCTCACATTGAGTGTGGACCCGATTCACGTGGAGAACTTACTAACATGCATGCCTGCCCGCCCCTTCTGTGGGTACGGAGGACGGAGAGCCCATGGGACCCTGCTGCAGGTGGACCTTATCTGCAGAGATCCTTAGCAGACGCTTTCACGCGCTGCCCGATAGGTCTGCCCCCTCCTCCCGTGACTACGGTCATCTCGCAGGCTGCAGAGGGACCACAGCTATCCCCAGCTCTCCTCTTGCCCCAGACCTTGTCCATACCTCCTGAGAGGCTCCTTCCTGTGTGAAATCCTGGGATGCTCAGGATCAAGGCCAGGCATGGTGTCCCCTAAAAAGCCCTCCCTGATTCTCCTGGACCCTAGTTCAGGAGCGAGTGTCCCTGGAGCACCGTGGCGGGGCATGAGCTCTGCCAGGCAGGGGTGAGGCACACCCTCACAGGCCTGCGGTGTTTTGGGGGCAGGCCGTGGCACCTCCAGTCCTGGTCTTAGATATCATTTCCCTGGACGTGTGCGCACCCCGTTACGTGGAGCTGCGGCGGCACAGCCCTGGTCACCGAGCACGCAGTCTGTCCTCTGTGGTCTTCTCTTGCCTTCTCCAGAGGCAACACTTAAAATGCATGTGGTCGACATACATTGCGCGTTGCTCCTCCTTGACCTTCAGCATTAGGCACTGTCGACTGTCCACTGCAGAGGAGGGCTGACCCTCGCCCTCCCCGGGTGGCGGCACCTGCCTTTCTTCTTCCCTGGGCCTCGGTGCTCAGCTTCTCCCTGTGTCCAGCACGCTGCCCGCTCCTTCGGCCTCGGTGACCTGTGCCACCCACTGCCCGCTGTGCCAACCCAGGGGGCTGCACTCCCTCCAGTCATCTTCCTGCCCTTCTGTCACTCAGGAGCTGCTGTGGACCACTCTGACCCTCCTGGTCAGAGCTTTCCTGGTTCCCTCGCCTGGCCTCCGGCCCATGGCCCTCGTCAACCTGCGATATCGCCGTCTCCATCTCCCTGGCTCACCTCCTGGCTGCACAGGGGCCTGGCCTGTGTTCTTTCTTTTCCTTTTCGTGGTGCCGGGGATCACACACAGGGCCTCACGTGTGCCAGGCAGGCACTCTGCCACCGAGCTGCACCCCAGCCCTAGAGCGGGCTTTCCAAAAACAGTGAATGAGGTCACACTGTTCTCATGCCAAGAGCTCCGGCATGTATTTCAGGAGGAAGCTGAGCTCCTGTGGCGGTGGGGTAGGCAGTCCTGTTCACCAGGGCGTTTTGTCCTCCTGGCACACAGACCACCTTCCTTGCAGCAAGGTGGGGGCCCCAGAACTGCCAGTGGAGGTGACACGGGGCGTTTCCAGGCCCAGGCAGCCGAGAGGTCCGAGCTGGTTAGATCTCCCCTTGGGGTGGACCTGAGGCCACGCCCTCGGTGCCCAGCTGCAGGGTGGAGGGCTGCCCACCATCCCAGCTGCAGTGACCAGCAGGCTCTTTCCCACCCCAGGATTGTGTGGGCTGCTCAGAGCGTCTCCTCTTGGCACCCTCCCGGGCAGCCCACCTCCCCCTCAAGCCTCTTGCTCTGGGAAGCCTTCCAGGACCCCCTGCTGCCTCCTGGAGAGGGGCCTCCTCGGGTTCCCTTAGCGCCACGTACCTGCCTTACCACTCGGCCCTAGGCTGCGGGCTTCCTGGTCTCCATGAGCCAGGCTGGAAGCCCCTGAGCTCTGTGGCTCTGCCCGCCACCTTGCTGTGGCCCCTCAGGCAGGTGGAGCAGGCGCTCGCTGTGCTTGTGGGACGAGTCATTGAGGGAAGGTCCAGGCACAGGGAGAGGCTGCTGTGAGGAACTGCACTCCAGGTGCCTTTGGCGAGGCCTTCTCTGTGCTCAGACTCCAGGACAACAGCCTCCAATGGTGTGGAGGGAATCCCTGGGATGGGCCACAGCTGGGGGACTTGAGGCCTCACAGCTGTGTAATATTCAGCAAGTTAGTTGACCTCTGCGGATTCATTTCATGATCTAGTGGGAATGATAATAGTTCCTTCCTCCCAGGGTTATGAGGATTCAGTGAGTACACGCACACACACTTATGCACACACGCATACACACGCGCACACAGGACACAGCACACATGAATGTAGGCACACATGAACACAAGCATGCGGACAAACAGGTGTGCACAGTGCACACATGCGCACACGCACAGAGGCATGCATGCACGCACACGCACACACATGCATACCTGTACACATGCACTTAGACGTGTCCAATGTGTGTTGAGGGTGGCATTCCCATATAAATTTGTTGTGATGAATGTGACACTGGAGTGTGAGGTAGCATTAGGGGAAACTGGGTGAGGGGTACATAAGAACTCTCCTCTTTATAGCTTTTCTGTAAGTCTAAAATTATTCCACAAGTTTATTCAAATAAATTCATATTATAAGCAGTATTCATTGTTCTCACAATTTTCCTATAGGACATAAGCCTGTATCCACTGCCATGAACAGATGAGGAAACCGAGGCACATAGAAGGCAAATGCTAGTCCCTGGGGCTCTTCCCTCGGGACACAGGGCAGGGATTTGCACAGATGGTGGGAGTAACATTTACTGGTTCTGCTTTGTGTGAGCCACCACCTACATGCTGTGTTGAGAGAAGCCTGGAGGCAGATGGTGTCTGCCCGCAAGGTCATCACCACCGGCCTGAAGCCCAGGTGCCAACAGTGGTGAGTGCAGAGTAGGGGTGGGAACTCAGGATGTGCCAAAGGAGGAGGGGGTCATGACTAGAGTCATGTGCAATCACAGTGGGGCTGGCCAGCGGGTGACTCAGTGGCAGCGCACTTGCTCAGCATGCACGAGGCCCTGGGTTCCCTCACCAGCACCTCCCACCAAACAAAACAGCAGAACAGGTCCGGGGGTTTAGAGGCAGCTGGTTCCCTGGGTGGGGACTTGGCTGAGCTTGATATGAGAATAATTTGATGTGGTGAGAGAAAAGGAAACCTGCTCTGGGTCTTCGACTTCACTCAGGTGTCCCCTCTTCGGCTCCCTTTCCCTCTGAGCTGCCCTGAGAGCTGGACCCCGCGTCAGCCCCCAGCTGCTCTCCGGAGCACTTCATGAAAGGCCTGAGCTTGCGGCGCAGCTCCGGCCTCGGTCTGCTGCCCTCCAGTTGTGCGGATTCAAGCTGGTGGCTGTGCATCTGAGCATCGGGAACACCAGGGTAGCCGTGGCCACCTGACTTGGCTGTGGGGAGATGTGTCACCCAGTGACATGTGTCTGGAGCTGGGCATGATGCTGGGTGTGGCAAGGATGGCCCAGTGGTGGGCACCTCTGTACGCCCCATGCTGTAGATTTGTCCAAGGCTTGGTGATGGTCCCTGGGTCATGTTGCTCAGTGTTTTTCAGGGAGGCAGTTTGGTGACAGCAGAGAAGGGGACTCTGTGGGGCTATGCTACTTCCCAGTTGGGTCACCACTGGTCAGTGGCCTCACATGCCCAGTCTCGGATTTTCACCGTTCAAGAGTATCAAGACTGCAGGGTCCTGTGATGACAGAGAGGTGGAGCGTGGGCTGTGCCAGGCCCAGGACGTCCCCACCCGGCCAGCTGTCTGCTCTTTGGGGAAGGGCATCCCTCCCTCCAGAAGTTGGTTTGGGACGTGGCGGGTGCTCACTGAGCATGAGCTGGCTGACTTTGAGGTGGACTTCCTCGGCACGTGTTCCTCTAGACTGTTCTACCCATCCTGCTGAGCTCAGGGAGGTGGCCGGCGCTGGCAGCACAGGAAGGGACCACTCTGGAATGACCACCAAACAGTTTATTCATTTTACAAGAAAGCTTCAGCCTCCGAGGCTTCTCAGTGGCAGTGATAGGGGCCGTGGGGCGGGGGGCCTGGGATGTGCAGGGGGGTGCTGTCTGCCAGCTAAATCAGGTGGGGGAAGGCCGCGTGGCTCGAGGTGGCTCTGGCTTGGAAGATCCGCTTGCTGACCTCCACCTTGTGCCCGACCTCCTCATCCGCCTCGTCCTCGTTGGACTTGCGGTGGGCGTGCTGGTAGACCACCGCACACACACCCGTGAGCCAGGCGGCCACAGTGCCCGCGGAGAAGATGCAGAAGCCAATGAGCAGCAGGAAGATGTAGTCCCGGCGGTCCAGGTGTGTGACGCACATGTACCGGAGCGGGTTCCCCACCTGTGTGATGGGCCACCCCATCAGCTCTGTGGGCTTCACACACGTGGCGTTTTGGTCGTCTGTGAAGAAGAGCACACGGGGGAGGGGGGCTGAAACAGCAGGACTCCCGAGGGGACTGGGGGCCAGACCCTTGCTGCTCAGGGTGGACCTGCCAGGAATGCAGAGTCTCAGGCCCCTTCAGGCCTGGGACTGGGAATCTGCCTGTCAGTGCAATCCCGGGCATTTGGTGGCACATGGATCTGGGAAGTCTGTGGCCGGGCTGCTTGCTCCTCCAGGTAGTGAACTTGGGACACGAACAGGGGCTTTTGAGGATCCTCAGGGAAGGAGAGACCCCCAGGCCCAGGAGAGTGGGACCATGAGCAGGTCTGCCATGGAGCCAGAACTCGCCAGCCCCCATGAGTGTCCCTCCTGCTGCCCCTCCTGTCCCATATCGCCTGTCCCTTGCTCCTCACTTGTGCCTGAGCCCAGCCAGGGACCATCAGCACCACCCAAGAGCACCACAAACCACTTGCCTCAGCTCTAGGTGGGGCGAGATTCCTGGGAATGTCTCAGTCCCCAGGAGAAGCCAGGAGCTCGGGGTACAGGGTCCCAGCAGAGGCAGCTCCCCTCCCCCCGTGGTGTTCACACTCGCTGGCCGCTCACAGGCCCGGCAGGAGTCTCCAGTCCTCTCCAGCAGCAGACTCAACTCCCTGTGCTCCTCTAGCACCTCTTCACATCCAGCACGTAGACTCCAGCACGTGGGCTCTCAAGCTGGACACCCCAGGCTCCAGTCCAGACACTTGCAGGGATTCCTGACTGCCCCGGGACCCCACTTCCTTGTCTTACCAGGGCAGAGACGGTACTGTCCTGGCAGAGTGTGCAGGACTGACAGGCAGGGGAGGGGCAGGCTCTTGTGCAGGACGCGCCCAGTGCTGTCCGGCCAGGTGCCTTTGTGCAGGGCTCAGCTGCCTTTGTCCAGCACACATTCAATAAATGAGCTTGAGTGCAGGGCTGGGCCGGGGCTGAGATAACCACAGTCAAAATCATAATAGGAGCTACTGTTCACTAAACCTCGCTTGCTGAGTGATTTGCAAACGTTAACTCACTTAATTCTCATAGAAGCCTGAGGCACATAGCACCATCCTTGTTTTGCAAAGAGAGAGACTCAGGAGGTTCCACACAGGCTCCAGGTAGCCCTCGGAATCGGGCAGGAGGCAAGACAGGAGACTAGAACCCGACTAAGCTGCTTTGTAGAAGTGGGAGCTGCCATCAGAAGATACCGCAGGGAGGAGCTTCCTCCAACGCTGGGGCAGGGAAGCATTGATGTTCTTGGTGACCCAGGAAGTGAGGGAAATGGGTACACTTGGGGATACCCCAGTGGGTACGGGAAGCAGGAGAAACAGAAATGTCCAGGGATGGGAACTGACGGGCGGTGGGGGTGGGTGTGGGCAGCGGGAGAGAGCAGGTCTGCCCACTTGGACCTTGACTCTGCCAGGCACCTCAGTGAAGTCACCCAGGATGATAGTGGGAGGCCAGCCATGTTTTCGGGGCCTTGCTGTGGAGGGAAGCCAGCCAGGGACAACCTCACGTGTTCCTGTTCTGTTTGCTACAACCCCAGAGAGGAGAGGAGGGAAGAGGAGGGCCCTGTCTGGAGGAGTGTGGACCAGCAGGCCTCGGGCGTTGTGCCCAGGGGAGGTCATGGAGATCACCCAAGGGGAGGGAGGGGGCAGTGGACGTGAAGGTGGGGTGCAGTCATGCCCCAGGCCCCTTTCCAACCAGCCTGGCTCCAGGACTTGTGGGCTTTACCCAGGAGGCTCTGGAAGGGGCCAGAAGCTCTGGGAACCTCTCGGGATTCCATCAAGAGAGGGCACAGGTCACCTGCCCAGACTGCCACACACAGGCTATGCAAGGAAAGGCATATTTGTGAAAGAAAAACGTGGGATTCTGAGGGTCTGAGCTGTGTCTAGGGGGTTTATCTCATTCTATTTTAAAAAAGATTTGGCTTTTAAAGTGGGGCTTGGGTGGTGGAGATGAGACTAAACATTGAACACACATTTCCCATTTTGGAGCGTTAACTTTGAAAGGAGCGATTAGGCGGTGATTTCAATGCATTGTTAGGCTGCTGTTAAGTGAGGGATGTGGGCGGCTCTGTCGGGAGGGAGGCCTGGGTTTTTCTCCTGCTGGTTTGAGCCCTCCCTCCCGCTCTGGTCTGGTCTGCTCCCCGCCTCCTGGCAGTCCGCCTTGCCCAGGGCTCACTCTGACTCAAACCCTCCTCCGACTCCCTGTGGGGCTCAAAATGACATCCGAACCATCCAGACCAGCAAGGCCCTCAGCAATCCCTTCTCCCTTTCGGCTCCCGCCTGGGCCACTGGGCCACGTCCTCAGCCCGGAGGACCTGAGCTTGTCCCGCCTGCCCTCCTTGCTGTGCAGTCCATGTTCCGCCATGTGCGTCTTGCCCCCGTCAGACCTTGAGCTCCTGAAGGCGTGAACCACGTCTGGACGTTTTTGTTGCTGTTAATAAGAGCTCTCATGCATTGACTGAGTTGCTTAATTTGTGAATATTTGGGGAGTTCCTAGTAATATCTTTTTTATTATTGGATTCTAGATTAATTCTCTAGTCCGAAGCAAACTCTAATTTTGGTCCTTTGAAATTTTCTTGGGGATTTTCTTTGTGGATGAGCACAGGCAGTTTTAGTGAATTTCCATATGCTCTGAAGAAACACGCCTGCTTCTGTGGGATGCCCAGTTGTGTGTTGGTGGTGTACAGACCGTCTATTCTCGGATGGGCTTTTTATCTGTAAACGTCTCCTGTCCCTTGTTCACTGTTAGCCTGTTCCCGTGAGTGCGTAAAAGGCTCCGGCGATGACTGTTTGTCTCCTCTGGATAGTTCTGTCCTCTTTGCTTTGCGTATTTGGAAGCGATGTTATTGGAGGCGCAGAGAGCTGTGGCTTCTGTTTCCCTGGAGGTTTCCTTCTAGCACCGAGCAGCATCTCTCCTAGTGACGCATCTCGCCATCGAGCGTCCTGGGTTTGGTCAGTGTGGCCACTGAGGCTCTTTCAGGATCTGCATTATGCTGCTTTTGCATCCTTCAGTCTTTTGATGTTCCTACTTTAGCACATCTTGTTTAAGAAGCATGAAGCTGGGCTTTGTTCCCCCCAGGACGGCAAACTCGGGCCTTCGGTGCCGGAGCTGTTGCTGATGCACTCGGGGATCCTTTCCGCCACTCTGGGGGCTCCTTCCCGCCACTGGGGGCTCCTTCCCACCACTGGGGGGCTCCTTCTTGCCACTCAGGGGGCTCCTTCCTGCCATTGGGGGGTCCTTCTCGCCACTGGGGGAGCTCCTTCCCACCACTGGGGGGCTCTTTCCCGCCACTGGGGGCTCCTTCCCACCATTTGCCCCACTTCTTTCATGCCCCTCCCTTCTCCTCCTTGGCTTCTTGTTTACGATTTCATTTCCTTTCCTTGAGCTTGTTGACCATGCATTCTTTTCCTGTCCTGATGTGATGACATTGGAGATCAAACACCTGTCTCCTGACCCTGGAGCCCTGGATATTGCTAGATATCATGTGAGGTACTTTCCAAAATCCAGCTCTAAGCTCTACTGTGGACCATCCCACAGATAGTTTTAAATATTCTTATGCTATAGAATGAATGAACTATAATCAGGTCTTCCGTCTCTGGCATTCTTTTTTTAAAATTTTTTTTGTTTTTAGTTGTAGATGGGTACAATATTTTATTTATTTTTATGTGGTGCTGAGGATCAAACCCAGTGCCTCACACAGGTGAAGCAAGCGCTCTACCACTGAGCCACAATCCCAGCACTCTGTCTCTGGCATTCTTGATTTCCCTGTCTGTCAGACAGGACCACCAGGTACTGTTGTGCATACTGTGCACTGTACAATGCCAGGGGACTTCATTTACATTATAGACCCATGTTCAGGCCCTGTGATCTCCTTTCCAGCAGCCTTACTATAGCAGGTCCAGGGCATCTGCCCCAGTTAATGCTCCCAGGTACAATTACAGATGTTATTAATGTTTAACTTCTTGCAAATAGTTCCTAAGGAATCACAAACTGAGGCTTTATTTATTTCTGCACACAGCATATTGCTCACAGGCAGAAAACACGTCTGCTAGAATGAGGTGCAGGAGCCCAGGAGGCCTTCCTTCAGAAAGCAGCTGGAACCCTGGGGTGTAGAGGGAGCGGCTGCTTTCCTTGGCCTGCAGAAGGGACCCCAGTTCTGGGCAGGTATCTGCTGAGGGTTCCCAGGGGCTTGGTGCCTGGAGGAGGCAGACCTTCCCGGGGCCCCTACGCTTGCCCAGGAATCCTCCTGGCTGACGGGGCGGGGGCACCGTACAGTGAGAACAGGACGTGGGAAGGCCTCCCTGCTGGTCACCGGCAGTGACCTCTGCAGACCCACTTCCTACCGGCTAAGCCCTTTGTCAGCTCCCACCCTGAGCCCAGAGAGGACAACTCCCATCCTCCGGAGGGCCAGCAGAGGCCCAGGCCCACTCGCGCCTCCTCCGGCTGGCTGACGCGTTTGTCAGGGGTTGCTGTGTGCCCCTCTCCGTGTCTGTCTGACACAGGCCGAGGATGTGCATTTCTGGCTGTTCTGCCCCTGCTGTGTCCTGTGTGTGCCTAACCAACGAGAGCTCGGGGTGCGAAACACGTTTGTCCTCGCCAGCCCTTGGCTCCTGCCGCTGACAGGCTGCTTGGCTGGGGAAAGGGAACCGGGTGGTAGAAGACCCAGGTGGTCAGCCCACCTCTGCCCACCTTGGGTCACTCCACACCAGGTGAATGCCAGTCACCACCTGCCCCCTCGCAGTCTGGGGAGGACCCAGAGAGCCAGGGGTGTGCAGGCCTGCGCAGGGGGAGTGGGCGGTCTCCAGGACCAAATGGAGGGTGCTCCCCGACCTAGGGGACCCCTCCTCTGTCCTCTGGGATACAGGGAGGAAGAAGCGTGGGGCAGAAGAGCCGCCGGCACAGTGGTGTGTGAGGTCCGTATCCATGAGGGCTGTTTGCCAGGACAGGCTGTTTGGGCCACCTTTGTGTCCAGCGCCTAGGGCACAGTGAACGCTCCAGCAATATCTGTGAGTGTGCACAGGAGACAACGGCTGGGTCACGGTCAGATCCGCAGCTAAACGTCCGTGTCTGTGGTCCGCTCTTTAGGGCAGATTCCCAGCTGGAATTTAAGGGCGTCACTGTCATTCTGGGGTAGCCCAGAGGCGGCCACTCCCTGGCAGGGAGCCTGTGCTGGCAGCATAGCAGTCCAATCCCAGCTGGCCAGCCAGGCCCCTGTGCACGGTCCTCTGGGCGTTTCCAGTCCGGTCACGGCTTCTGCCTTTGCTCACCTGGAGCTCCGCCTCCGCACTCTCTGCTAGCGTGAGCCAGGGTTCAGCTCCCACCCACGGGTCGCACCAGCCTGCCACTTGTTTCTGTAATGGAGTTTCTGGGCACAGTCACTGTCATTCTTTTGCATATTTTCTAATGCTGCCTTTGACAGAGTCGAGGGGTTGGAACTGAGACTCACCAAGCCTAACGGCTTTACTATCGGCTCTTTACAGAAGACATGGCTGACCCGTCTAAGCCACCCCAGCATCTTCACATCCACCAGGCAGAGCTGTATTTGGGCAAGCCCAAGCCATCTGGACCTGCACAAACACAGCTCCACCTGGTGCTCAGGGTTCCCCTCTTGGAGAGGCGGCACCTCGTTTCAGAGGTTAAACCCGATTCATGGATTCCGCAGCATGTCAGGGGACCTGGAGGCCAAGCTCCACCGCTCCTGCTCACAGGTGTTAGGCTCCAGGCCTGGCCTGTGGCATGCCTGGTCGCGGGGTCCTGCTGCGAGGCTGGAATCCCCCTTTCCCGTGACACCTTCTGGGTCTAGACATCTCAGCAGGAGAGAAGACCTTTCATTTCTCCAGTGGAGCCAGGGTGAGTGTGAGGCCTTCAGATGACTTCATGCTACCCGGGGCCCATCTGCTGCCACCTTCGAGAGCAGGTATTGGTGGTGCCAGGCGAGCCCCTGTGGCAGGCTGGGGGACAGCTCTGGATGTGCTCATTGACCAGCCACACGCTCAGAAAAGCTACGCAGTGGAGAACAGGTGCCTTAGAAACCACTCCCCAGGGCCAGGCAGAACAGGGGCACCCAGTGCCCTCCTCGCCCGCCTCCCGCCTTCAGCTGGAAGCACACACTGGGAGTCCTGCCTTCAAAGAGGGGCCCCATCCTTGCTGGCTCATCGTCTGGATCCCCGCCTGGTCCCAGCCAGGGTCTTTCTGGCTTCAGTGACCTGTCAGCAATGAGTGCGCTCGGGAGGCAGGCTGGCCTCTGGGCCTCAGTGGACGCCCTCTGGGTAACGATGCCCACGTCTCACCTCACCAAATGCTGGGGCCGGAGCCTCTTGGCTGTTAGAAGGTATGTTGAAAATCCCCAGGGCTTGTCTCTCAGGGCTTCAGTTTCAGAGTAGGATGTGACCAAAAGGCACTGTGCCTGGCCGGCCCTCCCCCTGTCAGATTCCTGTGGATGGCGACCCCAGCCGAGGACACACTGCCCACCCTGCTGTCCTCCACTCTGCACTTCGGGTCAGAGCAGGTGAATGGTTGCTGACCCACAGGACCCTCCTGTTCCACAAGCTCACTGTGGGACTCAGCTTCCCTGTCTCCTCACTGTCCCTGCCTCAAGAGTGGCCGATGTCCCCAGAGGTCCGTGTGCTCAAGGCTGGGTTCCTAGGGGTGCTACCAGTGCTCGGACTGTGGGACCAGCCTGTGAGGAGTTAATGAGTAGCGATGCTGGGTGCCCTGGGCCATGTGTAGGGGTCTGACAAATTCGAGCTTAAAAGAACTTCAGACCCCAACTACACAGGGATCCTCACTGGGAGTATGTCACAGTGCCAGGGGACACTCCCTGAACACATGCCATGCCCCTCCTGGGGCTTGGAGGTCTAGGGCTCACGGCTCTCCCGGGAGGCTGCCCTCGGTCTTCTGCAGGAACACGAGGACAGGGAGTATGTTAAAAGGCGCGAGAGCCAGGTGGCAGAGCCCCCTGCATCCTGGAGCTGCCTGCTGCCCAGCGTGTCTCTGGTTTTGGCCTCTGGTCTTCATTTCAATTTCCCTGATGGAGGAGATGGCTGGCACTCATAGTGGAATTGTGCAAGGACCTGCATCCACTCTGGGAATCTATGTTTTGGCACAGTTGTGGGTGACTTTGTACTTGGTGGGTTGAAATGGGGCCATCATCCTCTTACAGCCGTCCTGAGCGGGGACGCAGTAGCCTTGGGATGGAACTGGGATGTTCCCTGCTCAGAGTGCCCCCACGAGGATTCGGACCTGCAGCAGCGCATGACCCAGCCAGCCTGTCCCTGCAGCTGTCCCTGCGTGGCTATGTCCACCGCCACTGTGGCACTGTGCCCAGACCCCTCCTTGCTGTCTGGGCCCCACCACGGGGCTGCCTCAGGACTGTAATTTAAGAGCTGACACAGAGGGACCCTCTGTCCTCAAACTGCCCGCTCCAGTCCTGGCAGCCAGCTGTAGTCTGCGTTCCCCCTGTTGGTTTGCTCACAGCATTGGAGGCAGCCACCTCAGAGCTCAGGTAGCCACTGGCCTCTCAGTGCAGATCACTTTGCTCAGCAGTGGAAGCAGCTCCTGAGCTGGGAGGCCCAGGACATCGCCCCGGGTTTCTGGAAGCTGATCTAAGGGCACTTGCACTGGCCACTTACTGAATCCCAATCACAGGCGATGAGCCCAGGGCCTTTGTGTTTGCTGGAGGTTGAGGACCACTGTGTGAGCAGGTGGGAACAGGCAGGGGCAAGGAGGCCTTCGGGAGGCTGTGTCTCAGCTGCCCTGAGGATGCTCCAGGTGCGAGGCGGGGGAGCGTGGGCCGCGGAGGCCTCTCCTTCCTAAGTGCCCTTCTTGACGCCCAGCCAAGCCCTCCTCCAGGAGACCTCCACCTGGGTGCTGCTCTGTCACGCTCCTGGGCTGTCCACGGACCACTGCTCTCCTGTCACATCACGTGTATTCCCTTTCTATTTAGGTGCCAAGGAGACTTGGGGATATCGGATCCTGCTTCCTTATTTTAAAGACAAGAAGTGAGACCCAAGCCAGGACATGACTTTCCCCAAGTCACACAGTGCTTTGCTGAGACCAGGACAGGGCTCTCTGGCTGTCACCTTGATGTCATGTCCCTTGTAGCCCTGTGTTTTCTCAGGATGTTTACAGGAAGACAGGATTAGGACTTTCTCTGTGATAAGACCACCCAGCATTATATCGCACTGCTGGGCACAGGATAAGCATCTGAAAACATTTCAGACTGTGAATAGACCGCGGCGTGTCTGGTGGCACGGAGGTATTGTGACCTGGAGAGAAACATTGAGCATGGATGTCAGGACTTGTCCACGTGGGGCCACACTCCAGCCGCTACTGGAGGATGCTGGACGCTATGAGTCCAGCCTTGGCACCCCAAGGTAAAGGCTGTGACCACTGTGGTAGCTCCTGCCTTGAGTGGCACTTATGGGAACTGAAATGAAGTCACAAATGCCCATTGTACAGCTACATTTCAAGAGAACAATGGCCACATGTGGCCAGTGGCTACTGCTTAGGAGACCACATGTGCAATAGTTTCTACCTCTGCAGAAACTTTGCTGGACAGCATTGGACCAGAGTCAGGGGTGGAGGGACGTGGATGGGGGAGGCTAGATCACCTGTGTCCAGGAGGTTAGAGTCACGTGTGCTTTCAGGAGCCTCCTGAGAAGCATCCGACCCTGTCCTGCTGGACAACACTCAATTGCCGGGCTCACCTTCAAACAGCATCAGTGACTGGAAAATTACAGCTTTGGCCAGGAATTAGTTCCCCTACTTGCTGACCTGAGCTAAAAGGAAACGGAACGTGTGGGTGTGTTTTGACCCTGTGCTGCTCGGCCCATGGAGCACCCCGGCTCCTCACGACGCACCCCACCCCCACCCCAGCTGGGCTCCCTGTGTCTGGAGAGTGGGACTGTGAGCTCCTGGGGACGGACTCTTCTCAGTGCATCTGGTGAGCATGCCAGTGGAGGGGCTCTTCTGATTCAGACTGTCAATGACAGTACCTTGTCTCTGCCAGATTTGGGCAAGTGTCAGGGTACCCTCATGCTGGAATAGGGGAACGGAGCCTTTGGCTTTCTCTCACCCCTCTGCAGGTGCCCTGAGCCAACATGATATTGCCCTCCTGGTCTTCCATCCTCTCCATTTCCTTCCAGGCCCTTCTTCCTTCAAGATTCCCCCCTTGCAGAATGAACCTCTGCTGGTTAGATGTTCTGGGAACGGGCCCTCCCACTGAGGCAGGAGCTGATGAAGGCCAGGGTACTTGTGCTGTTCTTCCCAGGAGTTCCCGTGTTTCTGCAGGGTCCTCTTCAAGATCATGGCAGTTTTGGGGACCCAAAGGCGTGAACCTCTAATGGATAATTTCAGCTCCTTGGCAAGCAGCGATGGGGAGGTTTTCTCAACGTTCTTAAATCAAAAAATCACACCACATCAGCTTCTGTCTCTCAAGGTCGCACTGCTCCACAGTGGGACTGTCTTGCTTCATTTCCACGGTGCCGCCTGGGCATCTGTACCTGCCTCTGGAAGGGGGACATTCTTTAACAAAACGATTTTTTCACTTAGCAAATGTTCGGGCCTTTCATAGGTGGAGCTGTGAGCTCCAGGTCTGGGGAGTCGGGAGCAGCTCCTTTGCCAGACCTGTCCAGCCTGACCCTCAGCCTTGATGTGGGCTCTGGTTTGGTTCTCCAGGGTCGGGACCCCTGTGTTCACAATTGATCTCATCCCCAACTCTTCCCACAAGTCCCCCCGTCACATTTCCTCAGAGACTGGGCAGAGGACCGGCTGCTCCCCTTCCCGCACCCCGCCTCCATCCTGCCGCCTCTCCCCGTCCTGCCCGCTGGGACAGCAGACGGTGTGCTGTCCTCTAGTTCCATGCGTGCTGAGCCTTGGTGAGTCCCCTGCTTGAGCCGGCGCCACTCGGCTGCTTGTCCCTGCAGTCTGCTGCACCGTCCTCCCCTGCCACTGCTTGCCCACGGGGTGCTCTGGTGTGCCTGGCTGAAAGCTGGCAGTGGTTCGTGAACGCTCGCCTCTCACTGGGACGGCCCCAGGCAGGATGTTTCTATTGTTACCCTGTGTTAAAGATGAGGACACTGAGGTTCACAGAGGTCAAGTCCTTCTCCGAGACCTTTCAGGTCGTAAGCGGCAGCCAGGGTTCTAACCCGCGTCCCTTTGACTGCAGGACCGGAGCTCCCACGTGGGGATCAGCTGCCCGTGCGTGGTCATCCTCCATGGCTGTGGCTGAGACTGGCCCGAGTGCGTGTCTAGGCACGTACAGGTCATTTTTGCTCGGTTTTGTTCTGCTGTGCCTGACCGGTCCTTGGGTCGTGCGTGGTGATCTGCAGTCCCGCGAGTCTCCGACAGCCCCGGGACTCCAGCTCGTGACGGCCATCAGCACTGCCTGGTGTATAGCAGGCCGTGCACAGATAAACAGGTGGCCCGTCACCCTCCCTGCCCCGCCGACCAGGGCCGCACACCAGCCCTGTGCTGCCGCCGTGCTGCTCGTGCGTGGAAGGGCCAGAACAGCCGAGCAGCAGCTCCTGGTCTAAGGTGAACCCTTTAAATTGGCTTTTGCTTTATAAACAACCAGGCCGCTCAGCTCATTCATGGCCATTCTTCCTATTCCTGTATCCTGGGTACACCAGGAAAGGTGTGGGCTGTGTTCTAGAACAAGTCAGAGACCACCACATGGAGAGCTAGTGTGGTGGGAACAGACGCTCAGGTCACTAGGGTCAGAGTTCACCCAGGATGCGTGCCAGGAGCGGACGTCCCCCAGGAGGCTGACGGGAATGAGGTCTTCCTGTGCGGAGGTCTGGCTGAAGGATTGGAGAGCCCCTGGTAAATCTGGCTGTGTTCAGCTCTGTGGGTGCTTGTGCAAGTATACGAGTGTGTCTGTACGTGTACATGCATGGGCATGTCTTCATGTGATGTGTGGACACACGTGTCACACGCGTGTTGGGATTCTGTGTGGGAGGCGGAAGCTGGCTCGTGAGAGTGAGCGCTAAGGCCTGAGGGCCTGGTGGGTCCGGCCATGCCTGTGTGTGCTGGTCTTCCCACGAGAACTGGCCCCGGCATGCTCAGGGGTTCCGTGCGGGCAGAGGAAGCTGCGTCTAGGCTGGCCGCGTGCCTGCGACGTGACTCGCACCCACAGCAAGCCTGACGGAGGAGGGCTGCACGTGACATGGCGTTCACAGCTGGAGGGAAGGCCTTCCTGTGTGTGGGTCTGCAGTGTCTCCCTAAGGCCCCGCGTAAGGCTCCATCACCGCCACTGGTGCTTTGGGAGGCGGGGGAAGCTGTAGGAGTTGGGACTTGGTGGTAGGAGAGGAGTCACGCGGGGCCTGTCCTTGGAGGGGAGGGTGGGACACTGGCCCTTTCTTCTCTTTCCCTTTTGCTTCTGGGCTGCCATGAGCTGAGTGGCTCCCTGTGCCACATGCTCCCACCGTGGTGTGCTGCCTCCTCATAGGCCCAGAGCAGGCCACCTGACTGGACTGCCACCTGCAGCGCTGTGAGCCAGCATGAACCTTCCGTTTTTACGTTGACCGCCTCAGGCCTTCTGTCACAGTGCAGGAGACTTACTGACGCAGAACTGAATTTGAAACTGGGACATTCAAATCACTTTATTGCCACTTACTGGCTGTGTGATTTTCTCATCCAAGCCTGAGGGCACAAAATTAAGGGTCAGTGTGACTCAAAGGAAATGAGGCATGGTGTGTGAAAACACTGCCCGGCAGCGAAGTCCTGTGGAATCTAAACTGTTCCAGTACCTGCCTTGAGGTCACTCATGTCATGCAGACATGAATGTAAACTGGAACCACGGCCCCGAGCTCCTCCCTGAGGGCTGGGGGGTCCTGAGGCACCCAGCAGCAGAGGTGGTGAGATGCGCAGCCGTGGTGCCTGCGTGGGGTCCCCTGGCCACTGGAGGGAAGCTTGACCTCAAATAGGCTCCTCATTCCAGTGGAAATCGTGCACTTGACAAGACAGACATTTCCTCTGTTTTTCTTGAAAACAGGCAGCAAAACAGGCCTGGTTTATCATCCTGTTCAGTTGTGGATTGAGTCAGAGTCAAGGAGTCCAAAGTCGTCAGCCTGAAATGCCGAGACAGCCCTACAGGCGGAAGTCTGCTGGGGGGAGCGCGTGGGAGCTGAAGCGGCAGGCTCGGCGGCCAGGCCAGCGGCTCCGCTCTTTCCAGTTGGGGCAGAAGGCTCCCGGGAACCCGTGTGTATGGCGGGGAGGGCAGAGGAGTCCTCCCACGGCTGGCCACACAAACGCCAACAGGGGACCCTTGGGGACTACAAAGGCTGTGGGGGGTGGTGACTAATACTGACCCTCTTTCTAGAAGCTATCGTAGCACCAGTGATGGAGAGAAGTAGAGGATCGCCTCTGGCTCTTGGAGGCGGTAGAGGAAGCCTGGCAGCCTGCCCAGCGTGGCACTGCTGTCTTCCCTGCTCAGTACCATTCTAACAGCTCCAGCTGAAGTGCGAGCAGCAGAGCCAGCCATGTGGGCACGACATGGAGGCTCCTCTCAACGTGCTCGCCTGCCAAGCCTCCTGAGTGTGCTTCCGGGGTCCACGCTCGCTCCGCTGCTCCAGGCCCTGCCTGGCACAACTTTGGAGGGCAGCAGGTTGCCCTCACCCCTGGGCTCCCTCTCCCAGCTCCTCTGAAGCCTTCCCTTTGGGCTAGGGATATTCCTAGCACATGGCCACTGGGGGGACCTCCTCTGGGTGGCTCCGGGCTTCCTGTGGGCAGTTATTTCTCATTTCTCCGGAAATCTGACTTCACTGGACCATGGTGTGATTGGTGGACAAGGAGGGTGGAGGGTAAGGACAGGACAGTGAAGCCCCCGAGAAGAGGGCACGAGGCCCTGGGCAGCCACAGGGGCCATGGCCAGGGTGCAGAGTGGTCATAGCTGGCTTGGAAACCTCCCAGGGAAGACCTGTGACCCGCCCCCTGTGGATCTGCACAGGCTGCTTCCTCCTGAGTCCAGTGTGGAGGAGAGGGCAGCCCTCAGACGGCCTTCCTCTGCCCACTCCCGGCCTCCCCACCTCCTGCTGAACCTTCCTCTGGGCATCCTGTGCCCCTGGGCTTTTGTGGCCTGTGAATGATGGAGTGGACTGTTAGATCCTGGAAAGACTCAGTCCCCAAGGGCAATGGAGTAGTGCTGTTTACCAAGGGGATACAGCGTCCCTGTAGCACTGTCCATGAGAAGGCTTCATCATGTGCACATGCCAAGACACGACTCTGCATATTAGGTAATATTAGTGAACCCACTTCATGAATCAGGAAACTGAGGCTCAGAGGAGCGAGGACTTTCCCAAGGGCAGCCAACCAGTGGGTGTGACTTTGGACCAGAGTGGCAGCTCTTTGGCTCCTAGTCTGGACTTGCCCGCTGAGCCCCACCCCGGTGCCCCTAGGATGGGCCCGGCTGAGCAGGAGCACCCCATGCAGCTCGGCCAGCCTTTTCTCCCACCCGCACATCTTTGACTCCACCTTTTCTGGCACCAGGTTCTCCCCTTCACTTCCTCTTCCACAGCCCACGAGCCCTCACCTGGGTGGTTCAGATGGGACACTATTAGGTAGATGGCGAAGTCCAGGAAGGAGCAGTTGCATTTCCAGGGGTTTCCGCTCAGATGCAGGGTCTGGAGCACCGTGAGGTGGTGGAAAGCCTCGTGGTCCAGGGTCTGCAGGCCGGTGTTCCTAAGGTCCAGATGCCTCAGGGAGCTGGTGTTGGCGAAGGTATGCTTGTGGAGAGTCAGCAGGTGCGGGTTGTTGGCGATGCTCAGCTGCACCAGGTTGCTGAGCACGGAGAAGCTGAACGGGGAGATGGAGGTCAGGTTGTTGGAGCTGAGGTCAAGGTAGATGAGCCTGAAGACCCCGATGAAGGTGTAGTCCATGACCTCTCGGATGCGGTTGTTCTGGCAGTCCAAGTAAACCAGGTCGCTGAGGAGTCCCAGAGGCATAGCTGGCAGGTTAGTGATCTTGTTGTTGTTCAGGTACAGCCTCCGGGTGTCCAGGGGGACGTCTAGAGGGTATTCTGTTAACTTCATGCCTGTGCAGATCACTTCCTGGGCTTGACACTGGCAGTTATTTGGACACTTTGACCCTGATACCAGCCCCATTCCGAAGGAAAACAGCAACCATCCGGGGCCTGCGCCCGAAGCAAGGGACATAGTAAGAAGCCAGGACTGCCCCTCTTCCACGTCCTGCGGGCGCGTCCTCTGATCTGAAGGCTGCCCCGCGGCCGGGTGGGGGAGGGACGCTGGAAAGAACTGTAACACTCTAGCTTTGTGCAGAGCAATTTTCCATTACAGGAGAGCTGAACAGAAGTTGAAATGCGAGGCCCAGCGCCCTGCCGCCAGCTCGGTGGCTCTGCCGCCGGCCAGTCCTCGGCTGCTGCTGGAAGCTGGCCCACTTGGCTTTGAAAGGTTTCACCCTTCCCCTGCGTTTGCAAGTGAAGGGGAGCCAGGGGAGAGCCACATGACAGTGAGGTTGCCAGTTGACACCTTTGTGATGTCAGCAGCCTGGGGGGGGGCACTGCCTGGCTGGGGGAGAGAGACACGCCTCTCCTGGGGCCGTGGGGTCTGTGTGTCTGGTAAGCTGCTGTCCCTGGGGGAGTCGGGGCTCGGTGGTTCTGCAGCACGCGGGACGGGGCCACGCGTGGGTTCCCTGTGTGTGTGTGAATGCCAGCGTGTGCTGTGTCCCTGCCAGCTTCTCGTGCAGGTGCAGAGAGGGTCCACCCAGGCTGACCCCGCACCTGCAGGCCTGGGGGAATGTGGGGAGCCTCCAGCCCAGCTGGGTAGTGACTAGCTTACGGTCAGCTCTCGGAGCCGGTCTTTCTTTGTGCATGGAATTTGGAGGGGTGCCAACTTGTCAGGAGAAGATAGGAAAGGGGTGCCCCTTTGTAATGAGCCAAGGGCATCTTCTGATCAGGTGTGATTCCTAGGTTGCACACCTGCTTGTCTGCATGGGGAATCTACGTGAATGCTAGTGTTCTCAATACCTTTTGAGTGCCCATAAGTGACTTCCCTTCATACAAAACCAATGTACATATAACAGGAGTGATTTCCTACACCTGTATTCCTCTAGGACTTTAAAACTGTGCCTCCTAGGACCCCTGGCACAAGTTCCATCCACTACCTGGAGGGTGATGGGAGCTGGAAGGGAGGGCTGGAGTCTCCAGTGTCAGCGCTGGATGCTCACCTGTGGGCGAGGACGCCTGCACAGAAAGCAGCATGGATCATCTCGGGAGTTAGAATTTATTTCTGGGGAAATGGGATTTTATTCCTTGAAACGTTTGCATGTAACTCGGCCGTGAGTATCAGTGACAGTGGAGCCTGCGTTGAAGGAGCGGGGTGCCTGTCCCAGGAGTGATGTGCACATCTTGGATGGCTTGCTTCCTCCACAGGATCCTCTGCCAAGAGGGAATTTTTAAGGCTGAGTGGCTGGTGCTGGTTGGTTGGTGCCCGATGCTGTTTACTCTCAGCCTTGCTGGTGACTGACATGAATTAACACGATGACTTAGGAGTGTTTACCTAATTGAAAGTGACCTTATTTAAGCACTCACCGTAATGACCCAAGTGACAGCTGTGTGGGTTGAAGCAGATTTAATTGATAGGGAGCCACCCTTCTAATTAAAAAAATCTATTAAAAAAATAAGTTCCTGCCTAGATCTTACATGATTGCCCAGGAGAGAAATTTGGAATGTCAAGTCTGTAGAAGAGAATGGATCCTCCTCCGGGGCTGTGGAGGGCGTGCAGCGGGGCCAGTGGTGGTGGACGCTGCAGGGTGTGCAGGTGCAGCAGGGCCCTGTCAGGAGGGGGTGCTCCCGAGTGTTAGCAAAGCCGTCCTGGAGCAGGCTCTTTTTGCTCGAGGTAGCTGTGCAGCATTTGGTCTTGAAGCCTGAGCACTCTGGGGCTCACTTCCACTTTGCCAGGTTAGACCAGATCCCTGAAACCTGTCCCTCATGTTAGACTAGAGCAGGAGGAGGAGAATGGAGAGTGTGCCGTTTCCCAAATTCCCTGATCTCAGAACCTTAATAAAAAACATAGCTTTTTTGGGAGAAAAACTTGTATGATTATTTTTTCAGAAATCTTGCTTTGGGAGGGTCTGCATTAGGCTGTTTGCCCTTGGTTGAGTTGCTTAACTTCTCTGGGCTTTATTTTCTCGTCTACCTCCCAGAAGGGTTAGATGACTTGCAAGTCTCCTTAGGATTTTCAGTTCCCCTGTGGTGGGTGGCAAGGATTCTGGCGTTACCCAGAACACCAGTAGGGGGTGTATTCTGGGGCCAAGAGAAGAGCCTTCCTGCTCCTTATCACACCAGGTAGCTGCAAAAGCAGATTCTGCTATCCCCAGGGAGCTGCCCCTGCCGTCCTGGCAGCAGCCAGTGGCCCACCTCTGCCCCTCAGCTGGCCCGTGGCCCTCCCAGGGCAGTTGGGGCATCAGGTGAGCGCTCGGGCCTCCTCCCAGTGCAGCTCGCTAGCTGAGCTGGTGGGGGCAGCTCCTGCCGGCAGCTGTCTGGCTGAGGCTCAGCCTTCCCAGCCTAAGGGCTGGATGGTGCTAGCAGACTCCACACAGGTGATCCGAGGGGCAGGCGGCACAGCCCTGACCTTATACAAGGAAGGGGCAGGAGGCTGTGTGCAGGGGCCCAGCCCGGACTCTGTAGCTTCCCACAGTGAGGTGGGGAGGTTGCCACCTCCCAGGGCTCTGATTTCCTGCCTGCAAATAAGACAGGATGCTCAAGGGCCTCACAGCTGAAGACCATCCAGCTGTGGCCGCAGGACCCCAGCCACAGGGCAGAGCCGAGGGTTTCCAGGTCTGTGCTGTATGAGCCATCCACGCAGATGCCTGGCACAGGACCAAGGGGAATTTGATCTTGGCATACTCTTATTTGCTCAGAAAAAAACCAGAATACTTGCAGGAGCCATTTTATTAATTTTATTAAATGAGAGTATGTTCAACTCAGGACCTCCATGGGTTAGCAGTCCGGGGGCCACGAGTCAGCACTCTCTACTTCCTGGTCAGGGAAACAGGGATTCCTGTCTAAAGAAGGTTGAAAGCTCAAGGGCTTTGGTGCGGAAGCTGCCTGTGGGGTTCACTTCACCCAGACTTGGACCCTGCCTGGGCACTGGGCACCCTCAGGGAGTGTGGGCAGGGTAGGGGCAAGTCCCAGGGCAGGCAGGTGGAAATGAGCAAGGAGGTCAGCTGAGAAGAGGAGAAAGGTTCCAGAACATGCCCTCAGGGCTGGGGCCCTAGGAGCCCGGGTCTGCTTCTAGCACTGGAGGAACCTCTTTGCCACTCAGGCTGCTCTCAGGAGTGGGAAGAGGAAAGCCAGAGGAAGGATGGCAACTCGCAGTGTCCCCCAGTGCCTGTGTCCCCAGGCCTCCCTGCAGCACCTCTCTGCAACATCCCTTCTCCAGGGAGATCCAAGGGCCGCCTCAGCCGCGTGTCACAGAGGAGTCGGATCCCGTTTTCAGCTCAGGGTGCATGCTTTGTGCATGCAGTAAACCCACGGCCAGGCTGTGTTGCCTCGCGTAGAGGCTCTGACTCCCCAGTAATGCAGCTCTCACACCCCGCTGGTTGGGAGGACACGGGCCTCTGTTACAGGTGTCCTGTAGAGTCCAGCGTCGGGGAGAAAACTGGCGCAGCATGAGCTCTGAAATGAGAAGCCCCTCATGGATGGCTTTGGGCCAGCACGACGACTTCTGTGGGCCTTGTTTTCCTCTTTGGTAAAATAGGGTGCTGGGCACTGCTGTTCCAGGTTGCGGCAAAGGTGGCTTGTGACTGAGGTACTGTGGTGACTGCCTGTGTCGGGCAGTGGTCCTTCCAGCCGCCCATCTTGGGGACGTGGAAACAGGAGCTCTAAGCGCCGTGAATGGAGGAGGCCGGGCTGGGCAGGCCAAGCAGCCGCTGAGCTGCAGTGCCCATCACATGCCAGTGCTGTACATGCCCTGTTGTCTTCCTCAGCTCCTTGGAGGGGACTGTCACCTCTGGCACTCAGTGGTACCTTGACTTCAGACTGGCCTGGGCCACTGTTGTGTTGCAATGCATTTATGCCCTGGGGTTCCTTGTCTTTCAGAAGGTTTACGATGCTTTCAGCCTTGAAGTTGAGATTGTTCAGTATCAATTTCTTCCTTTTGCAGGGGAGGAACCAACAGGCAAAGCCAAGCCCAAGCTCACTCAGAAAGGGAGCGCAGAGCCAGCTGCCTTGAGCCTGGGGTGACTCACACCCCACCAGCCGCTCTGAGAGCATCAGGGCGCTCTGCCCACTGGGCGAACTGGCATGCGTACAGCGAAGCCCCAGGGTGCACAGCACCCTGCGGAAGTCTGTCTGTGAGCAGGGGTGGCCCCGTCCACCCTCCTCTTCAAAGCAGTCGTTGAAACGAAAATTCAGAGGCAGTGAAAACCTGCCTCCCTCTCACCCAGGCTGGCAAGGTCGGGGAGGGGACTGGAGGCAACTGAGTCCGGCTCTCTCTGCTTTGGCATTCTTGTGGAAAGGGTCTCAAGAAAATGTGAGACGCAGAGGTGACAGCTTGAATGCAGGTGCTGTGGGCAGCTGGCTGGGCTGCTGCACCGGGCAGGGGAAGGGCCAGCCCAGCATTGGTTTGGAAGGTGCACCTTATGCTCCTCTTGCCCAGGCCTGGTGAGAATCCAAGTCTCAATTTCCTAATGTCTTTGAAGGGCGCCTCCCTGGGCAACTCCGATTGATCCACTGGACAACAGGCATAGCTCATCCTGATGGTCCTGGTGGGACTCCCCTGAAGGACAGGGGAGAGCCGAGGGGTCACAGGAAGAAGGCTCCCTTCCCTGGGGCCTTATGAGGAGCAGCCAGACTCCCTGCACCTGGATCCCCAGGGCCCTCCCGTGGACTGGCTCTTTCCACACCTCCCTGGACGGCTGAAGACTTTGCCTCATGGCCTGGCCGTGGCTCCAGAGGCTAAGTCCGAGGGAAGCTGAGTGCGCCTGCTTCTGGGTAAATGCGTAAATGTGGGTAAATGTGCTGCTATCTCCACGGGAGTCCCGTGACGCAGAGGAGGGGAGGCCCCAGCTCCGGAGGTGTCCTCAGATGGCCCCAGTGTCTGCAGCCTGCCGTGGGCCTCTGGTGGCCCCTGCTGCCTCCCTTCCTGGAGGGCTGGCTCCAAGGCCTCTTCCCCTGCACCTGAGAGGCAGGCCTGTGGTCAGGTGTGTCTTATGAGGTCCTGGGCTGTGCCCTGTGCCTGTCAGCAGCCCCTGGCCTCCACCTGTCTCCTGCTTGCAGCCTCAGTGGTGCTGCACAGAGGAGGCTCCACTGGGTCTTCCCGGGATGGGTTCTGCGGCTGTTGCCCTGCTGACAGGACAGACAGCGGAGCTCCATCGCTGTGCCTGGGGAGGTGGCCTCGTGCAGCCTGCCTGCCCCACTCCCACTCGGTGGCCTCGGGCCTTCCGTGCCTCACCCTGGCCTGCCTCCTGTGCCCCCACCGCCTGAGCACCCTCCCCAAGGGGTGCTCCAGCCAGCAGCACCCTTCCTCAGGGTCAGATGCCCTGTTGGACAAGGCCCCCCTGCCCGATGTCCCTGGCCACTTTGATTGCCCCCTCCCGCATCCACCCTGCAGCTCCCAGCACAGCTGTGCCGCTCCCAGAGCAGGTCCTAGAGGGAGGGCTGGGCCTGAGGTAGAGCCGGGGGACTAGAAAGGACACTTGGCTTGGAGACCTTGGGCGGGAGGCGTGCAGTGCACATGGGTTTCCACTCAGCCTGTCCCTGAAATCCCTGCTCTCACTAAGCTGTACAACCTTAGCAAGGTTTCTTAACCTCTCTGCTCACTTTCTTCAATACAAAATGGAGAGGATGATGGAAGGGTCCTCCTTAGGGCTTTTCTGCCCAGGTACAGAAAGTGCGTGGCTCAGCGTCTTTGAAGGCTAGTAGAAAGGCACCAAGGATGTTAGTCATGTTGACCCCGCAGTGGCCTGGGCAGTGGCAGGGATGGCTGCTGGCTTGGGCAGGTGGTGGGAGCTGGGTGCAGAAGAGGCAGGCCTTGCTGGACAGGTGGTGACCCCAGGTGGGGCTAGCGTGCTTCACCTGCCAGGGCTTGCTCTGACTGACTTGAGGAGCACTGGGTGCTGCACTGGGTTGTCCCCTGTGTGGATGGCTCCAGCCGTCCTAGACCGGGGCCCCCAGGGAGCAGCTGTGAGCAGGGACTCATCCCGCAGCACCCCCAGCAAATGCCCCAGGGTACCTCTGGGGAGAAGGTGGGCTTGGGGAGACATAATGCTCTGCTAGACTTCGGTGGTGTTCGGCGCTCTCACCCGGGTCCTATGTGACACATGGTCTCCAAAGCTCGTGCTCAGCCATTTGGTGGCTCAGTCTCGACCTCTCACCTTGATTTATTTGGCCTCACTTCCAACCACCCTTTGGGGATTTGGTGGGATGTTCAGTCTTGAAGTGAATGAGTTTCTCTGAACCTCAGTTTCTTCCTCTGAACAATTTGTGCAGTTACACAATCATGAAAGAGAGCCGGAGCTCAGTGAGGAGGCGGCCGTGGGTGCCTCAGCATCATGGTGCTGGGCAGTGCAGGTGCTCTGTGATCATCGGTGACCAGAGGACTGCCTGGGTGCACATCCTGCTGTGTGTCACGCAGGTTCGCCCCTTTTGCTTGGCTTGAATAGCCTGGTATCCCTATTTCGTCTGCCCTGTTCTCCTGGGGGTTACCCCAATCTATTGTGCTTTGGGGTGACGTTTTAAAACTTGGGGTCGTGTATACCACCATGGCAGAACTGGGTTTCGGTGTTGTGTCGGGTGGTAGGAGCGAGTCTGTGTGTGTCACGGGGGGAGGAGGAAGAGGACGAAGGGTGGGCGTGGGTAGCTTTCCACCACCCACTCTTCCTGGTAGAGAGATGCCCTAAGGCTTCGTTCCCTTGCTGTTAACAGAGTGGGGCTCCGGTGAGTTTCCACAGCACTCTCCTGTTCTTTAATTAAACTGCTTCAACACAGCGATTTTCTAAATATTTTCCCATCATTCCAGGTACTTACACTTTCAATAACCTGCATATGGATTTTGATGCTATTTAATTAAGCCCTAAACCTATAAAAATGCACATTTAATACTCAGAGTAAACCCTTGACTTGCTCTCTGCAAAGATGAGCAGGTGAGATTTCTTCTTGAGCTCAGCGTTCTGAGATAATTAAGATTAGTTGCCATAGAGAGGGAGAGGGAGAGAAAGAGAAGCACATTAAAATGTATCATGCTTTTTGTGTTTAGGAAATTCATTTAATCAAGTATTCAGAGCCCTTAGATCTACTCAGACCCAGATACCTATTAATCTGTGGGCTGCTGGGGCTCCAGAGGGACGGCTTGTCAGGAGAACGCCTCCACAGCGCTGCTCTTTGCCAGAAGCCTTTAATGGCTCCCCGTTGCCCTGGGCCGGAGGGTGTGCAGTCTGGTTGACACGGGCTCCTCCAGCCTTCCAGGGCTCCACCCAACCTCCTTTCCCAAGCTCGCTGTGCTCGTGCCTGCGGGCTCTGCTGTTACTTGGGTCAGCTGCCCCTCTCGTAGTCATTGGCTCTCCCCGGCTCGCCCTGTGAGACCTGCTGATTGTGAGATTCTGGGATTCCTCCGTGGGTCCCCGGTGTCCTCAGACCTAGCACTTTCACGATGTTCTTGTTCGAGTGCACCTTGGCTGTGCCCTTCTCCCCGGTCCGGCTCCTTGGGGTGGGTGTCTGGCCTTACTAATTTGCATATTCCACACCGGGTCCTGCAGCCCCTGAATCCCTCCTGGTGAGGAAATGAAGTTAACGACATCGCTTTGGTAGTTGGCATGCATTGCGACATCATAACGATTTGTGAAGGGAGTGAATTGTCTGCTCTCATCTTTGGTGATGCCTGTAAGTTCTGCAGTTTGCGGGCTGAAGTATAGCTCGGTGACAGAGCTCTAGCCTAGCATGGGAGGCCCTGGGGCGGATCCCCAGCAGCATGAAAAGCAAAAGGTAAAAGTTGTGCCATTTCACATCGGAGACTTCTTCGTGTACCTGCTGCAGTAACATAAAGCTAAGCAGGATTCGTGGCTACCTCTGAGGTTAACCAGTGAAGGCTCAAAGTTAGATTCTACAAAAAACCACTTCCTTCCTGATGCCAGCAGTGCCCGGTCAGTACTAAATACTAGCAGGGCACATGGCCCAGTGGTTGGTGGTGGCTTTTAGGCAGCGACCTGGCAGCCTGCTGGACTTCCCAGTTTACTCTCTGTAAAATGGGGATAATCATAATTTATCACTAAGGTTGGCTTGGGCATTAATGAGATGTTCAAGCCACTTGATTAGCAGGATGCCTGGCATATAGGAGAGTGTTCAATAAAAGGTAGGAGCTATTTTCTTTGACTTTACAGTGGTTCTGAGTTATTCCTAAAATATATAATAGCAATACAAAATAAAATAATACACTTTCCCAAAGAAACAGCAGTTGTGGTCATAATTACCAATTGGTGGGTGCATTAGAATGTTTGTCATGAGCAATGGAGACCCTCGGGTTGTACCCCTCTCCAGAAGAGTTCTGGAAGCTGCCTGGCTCAGCCATCCCTTGAAGAGAAGTTGCTCAGGTCTGTGGTTCTGAACACAGCAAGACCAGCAGTGAGGTCTGTGGACCAACTTTTGGAGTCTGTGGCACTCAGGACCCTCCATTGGAGGAGGTGGGGACATAGCTCTGCAGACGTGGACCTCTGGTGTCCCCACATAGAGCCTGCAGGGTGCAGGGAACCTCCTGAGGGGTGTCACTCCTGCTGACGTGGAGAGACTCTGGGCAAGGAATCCTCTGGGGACTTAGGGCTGCACCTGGGCTGCCTCCTGATTCACTTCTCATCAGACCTGTCACTCCCCAATCTTGTCTCTGTCTGACTAGGAAAGGCGAGAGTGTGGTATCTGAGGAACGGATCCCTTACAAATTGGGTCTTGTGTCTCAGATGTTGTTCTCTGCGGTCATGCGTGACCGAGGAGAAGTCACTTCACTGGATCATCTGCTCTCTGCTCTTGTCCTTACCAACTCACTCTTTTCTTAGGGGAAAGGTTTCACAGTAGACTAAGAGTACACCTGCTTCTGGAGCATTGGAGGGAGATTATGAGCACATCGAGGTATGTGAGTGTCTGAGGACAGTCCTGGAGTGTCCCTAAGAGTCACATGTGCTGCTGAGCGTGCTTGCAGGGCCAGAGGAGGCTGGTGCCCCTCAGAGACCCTGCTGTGAACCCACCCTCCTCCTCTCTCCTCTGAAAACCAGGCAGGTGACTAGGGGGGTTCAGGGTCTGGGGGAGGAGTGGGAGGGGCCTGAGTGGTGCTTCAGAGCCCCACTGGGTGGCCCTGTCCTCGTGCTTCCCCCTTCTGATTCCTCATCTGAGGGAGGAGCCAGCTGCCTTTGGGTCTCAGGGTCTGAGGAGCCAGGCCAGGCCAGGCCAGGCCAGCAGTGGGCAGAAGACAGCCCTTCACCCCTGCAGAAGCACATCCTTGGCAGAGAGCACCCTCCAAGCCAGTGGCCCAGGAGAGGAGACCTGCAACTGGCTTCCTGGAGGCTGGAATGGCTGGAGGCCCCAGGGACAGCAGGAGACATGAGCAGGGGACAACAGAGCTCCCAGCTTTGTTGAGGGGAGTGGAAGGGTCTTTCCACAGAAGAGCCTCTGTCCCTGGAGCCATCAAGCAGTGCAACTCCATGGCTGTGGGAGGGGACGGAGGCCTGCACCTTGGTCTCCTCCCACAGGCAGTGGTCGCCATTCAGAGAACTGGAGAAGCTCAGGGTGCTGGAAGGCAGCAGGGGAGGCTGAGTGTCATCGATAAGGCCAAGGTGGCCAGTTAATCGGGCCAATTTGAACAACACAAGGGACCAGATAGAGATTTATTTTAACTGAAAAGGTAATTCATGGTGCTGGAGTTGTGGCTCAGTGGTAGAGCGCTTGCCTAGCATGTGTGAGGCACTGGGTTCGATTTTTAGCACCGCATATAAATAAATGAATAAAAAATAAATGTCTATCAACATCTAAAAAATATTTAAAAAGAAAAGGTAATTCATGCTCAAGGAAATAAAACAATACACACACAAAAAAACGTGTCACTGAAAATGGCATTCCCTGCTGCGTGTGTTGTTCTCCATTCCCAGAGGGAACCGCCGTGGGGAACTCCTCCGTGGGGACCTCCTCCGTGGGGACCTCCTCCGTGGGCTTGCAAAGGTGTTCTGGGTGCCATCTGCATGTGGTTCTCATGCAGCAGTGTATCTTGGAGATGGCTCCGTAGCAGCACATATATTCATTAATCATTTCGACAAATATTTGATGGCCTCTTGAGAGCCAGGCACTGCCTGTTCTGGGCTGAGGACCCAGCCATGGAAGAGCAAGGTGAGACCTGAACCACCCTCAGCCTCTGTGCCGAGAGAGAATAAGCAAGCTAGCAAGCTGTGCAGCATTGGGGGTGGTCTGTGCTGCTGAGCGTGGGAACAGCAGCGTGAGCGGAGAAGGGACCGGCCCTTAGGAAAGCTGCCGGGGGAAGGCCAGCCCAGGGATGTGTTGGAGAGACCTGTGCTGCGGGCAGGGCGGACTAGCTTTCCAGTGGGGGAGAAAGGCCTCGGGTAGGGAGGTGCACAGGAAGAAGGCCTGGGGTGTGGTCAGAAGGAGGCAGGCAGGGGGATAGGGCCCATGAGGCCCTGCAGCTGTGGTGAGGAGTTTGGGGTTGTTCTGGGGGCGTATAAAGCCACTGGACAGTCGGGCAGGGGAATGGTAGCCAGTCCATGGTTTAAAAAGACCCTTCTGGCTGCTGTGTGGTGGGCAGACCATTAAGGAGAAAAGCAGCTGGAGGGGCCTAGAATGAGGGGCAGGTGGCCGCAGGCTGGTCCAGGGTGGTGATAGGTTTGCGTTTGGGGAGTATAGCCTACAGAATGTGGGAGGTGAGAGAGAGAGATGGAGAGGAGCCCAGGGCTAGGTCCCAGCCCTGGGTGTGTGTGCTACGTGCTCTAGAAGGGACCTGGAGGAGGAGATGCTCTGGCTACCATCCGGAGTGTGTTAAACTCAGGATCCCCGAGCCACGTCTCAGTGCCCATATCCAGGAGCAATACGGTGTCGAGGTTAGGGTGCATGGCCCAGGTCAGGACTGCAGAGAGAGCTGAGTGTCATTGTTCCCCACCCAGGTCCCGGGAATCGGGGAGAAGAAAGGGGGAAAAAAAAAAGGAAGCTGACCTGCTTGTACCCATTTCCTTATTATGTGGCTATAATAGAATGTTGAATTGTGAAAATTGCTATTTAAAATATTACTGATGAACGTTAACAATGTCATCTTTGAGAGTGTCTCCCTGGTGGTTTCCGCGGTATGGATTCAGAATGGAGCGTCTGGATCAACCTGTCTGGGTGTTTTCACGGCTCCTGGTTTCATGGGCTCACTCTTTCTTCAGGGTGCTGACGGTATCCCCTCCACCACCCGCTTTGCACTGTGAATTACCTTTGCAATTAAATTGACAAGTTTAAGTGTTCATTTTGCACATCTTTGATTCTTTCAAAAGCTAAATCTTAAAAGTGTTTATTAGGTAGTTGTGTTGACTTTCTACAGGTTATCTGTTCATTTAAAATTCCCTTCATTACTTTAAAGCAGATTTAAAAAATATATTTGCATGAACTCTAGTTGAGAAGGCACTGGTTCCTTAGTCGACTTTCCCTTGGGCTGTTGTTGGCTTTTTATTTGGCTTATTGACATAAAAGTTTTATACTTTTACATGGACCCATGCACTAGTTGTTGAGGAATTTCTTCTAGTGCTTTTATGCCTAAAAAAATCTTTCCTTATCTACAGATCGGGAAGAACCGTTAGCTCTGGTTTATTTTTTATTTGTTGTTAATTTTTTAAATGCTTAACCTTGAATTCATTCACGATTTATTTATTTTATAGTGTCGGGTGAAATATCTACATGGAATTGTTCCTAAATAATTTTCCTGGTGCTGTTTATTACTTGACCAAAGGCAAGTTATTTAGCCTCTTTTGACTTCCATTTTCCTATTAAGGAAGGATAATGAAAGTGCTGCTTCACAGAGTTACGTTGAAGGGAAAAATGGGACCATGGATACAAAGCACTTTATAAATGCTCTGGACACACTGGCCCTTATCGTCTTCATCCATGTGGCCCCGGTGAGAGGTGCAGTTGGTACCTGCAAGTTCCCTAGCCGCAAGTTCTACTGATTGCACCTGAAAACGTTTGAGAAAAGAGCACGCCTGCCCGGGACACACCCAGGCCTTTTTCTTATTGCTCTTCCCTACACAACGTGGTACAATGGCTATTCACCAGCACTCGCAGTAGGCAGGAGCATGAGCGATCTAGAGGAGATTGACAGCGAGGAGGGTGCACAGGGTGGTAGCCAGCGCTGTGCCACCCTGGCAGGGACTCCAGCATCCGCAGAGTTGGGCTTCTGTACTGGTGGACAAAGGCTCGTTCAGGGTAGCCGTGTCTCGTCTGTGGAAGAAGCTGCCCCACAGGCCAGTTCCCCAGTCCCCGCAAGCCCAAGGCCGAGTGGGCTGACGGAAGCCCTGTGACACCAGACGAGTTAGGAGGTGGCTATTGAGACCCAGTTTTGGGGTGAGGGGCAGAAGGGAGTGTGGCAACCTGTTGGGGCTGGCGAGGTGGTCAGGGAGCGTGTTCTGAGGAGACAGGGCCGGGGAGGGAGGAGACACTCCCCTCTGAAGTCAGGAGGGGTCCCAGGAGGTGAGGCTTGGGGGTATTTAAAGGTGGAGGCACAGGGCTGGCCTGGAGGGATGGGCCACCAGGCCCTTGCATAGTTTAGAGGCTGGGCCGTGCCACACTCCCAGGGGTGAGCTGGGCGCTTGATGGCGGGTGGCCACCATGTCAGCCCTTCACCTGGACAAGAAGACTGCAGCAGCGTAAAGAAGCCATCTCTTGGCCACCAGCAGGAGAGTCGCTCAGGACCGGGCGTTACATCGGAGGTGCTCAGACTTGACCTGAAGCCATGTGTTTGCTGACTTGACCTTCATCTGTGTGCTTGGCAGGAAGCTGGCAGGTCTGACGTGTGAGGGACCCCGGAGGCACGCAGCCTCTAGGACATGGGAGCAGGGACTGTGGGGAAGGAAAGAGCTGCCGGCCGCACACCTTCCACGCTGGGAATTCGATGTGAGGGTTCAGCACAGAGACGAGCGCAGGGCGGGCGTGCCCTGCACACGGGCTGAGGTCCAGGCTGGAGGAGCAGCTTCCGCTGGCCAGGAGTTGGCCTGGGGCTCTGGAGGAGGGACTGAGGGAGGAGCGTGGGAGACCGCAGGTTCCCGAAGTGCAGGTTCCCTGGCGGGCAGCCATTCCACAGGCCTCTTCAGAGGAGACTGGGCGGTTCTATGAAGAAAACTGCAGAAAATCGGGCCTGCCGTTGGCACCCGCCTGCGCCTCCCCACAGGCCTGTGTCCTGCCCGCGAGCCTGCTCGTGCTCTCCACGTCTGGAGAGGCCACCTCCGCCCGGGCCTTTGCTCAGGTGGGCTTTGAAAGGGCTGTGCCTGCCTGTCCTTGCCGAGCCCCTGCTTGCCCTCGAGGCCCACCGGGGGCTGCGTCATGGGCGGCCTGCCACTGACTGCCCTCCCCGGCGCCTCTCCAGGCTGAACCCTCCTCCAGCGGGCGCGGGCTGCTTTACCTGGCACGGGTCCTCCGCGAGGCAGACTTGGTGCCTTACAGACATGGCCGTGCGGGCCTCCACCAGGACGGCGTGGGCGTGGCCGTGTGGGCCTCCACCAGGACGGCGTGGGCGTGGCTGTGTGCGTCTCCATCAGGACTGCGAGCCTGTCTGGTCTGAGGTGGTACCAGGGCAGCCGTACCAGGTGCCCGTGGTTATTCCCCAGAGCAGGTGAAGTTTTCAGAAGTTCCCGGGTTGCTCATCTCGGGGTGAACCGGGGCATCGTGCTCTGCTGGTGCTGCTGTCAGGTGGGGAGGAGGCGGCGCTCGGCAGGCTCAGCGCGGTGACAGCGCTCTGTGGGGAGATGAGACAGTTGCTGCGAGGGTGGAGGCTGCGGCTCAGTGCAGAGCCATGGCCTGGGGGGCTCAGGACGTCCCTGACTCCAGGATGGTGAAGGGGAGGCGGGCACGGATCAGAGGGGATGGACATGCAGACAGAGGCGTCCAGTGAGGCGGGTCGCCTGGTCAGGGAAGGCTTCCTGGACCGGCTGCTGCTTGCCCCGAATTTAGAGGCACCTTGTGGACCTTCAGTGTGTGAGCCAGGAAGAGAGTGGGGAGCTTAGGAGGGGAACTTTTCTAAGAGAAAGTTATTTCGCAGAGCAGCAGCCCTGGGAAACCAGGGAGATTTAATTACAACTGCCTCCCGAGCAGGGTTTGAAAAGGCGTGGGAGGCTCATGGAAATCTTAATTGCTGCAAAAAGTTAAGAGGAGAAATATGACAGAAGAGATGGGTCTGTGTGTGTGTCACGTCTGATCTGTCACTTTTCTAGACAGGCACTCTGCCTCCTACCTCCTTCTAGGTGAGAGAAAAAAGCTCCTTCAGCGGCTGAGGCGAACGCACCATTCAGGATGCAGAAGCGGGACCTGGAAATCCTCCTTATTCCTTTTAGGGAAGAGAAGGTCTGCCCCGGGTTACCTCATTGTTAACAAGAACAAAAAGCGTTCAGCAGTAACCTGGGTGAGGTGCCTCTTAAGAGTCCTGATCAAGCCAAATCATCTCTTCCTTCCTTGGAAGATGAAAGCAGCTTGTCTAGTCTCCCAATTTATTCTTGAGCTTTCTGTTCCTTGGGAAATGAAGAGGGACGCTGATTTACGAGTGTTTGTAGACCCTGTCCAGGGAGGATGTCCTTGGGTGTGTGATGTGCAGGAAAGGACAAAGCATGAGACAGCACCAGCAGCCCACAGCTGGTCAGCAGGGTGCATTGTGGACGCACCTGGAAAACTGCAGATCACAGCACCGTCAGAGCATCACCGAGAAGCGGCCATCCCTGGAGGGTGTGACTGGATCTAGCCTTCTGGGTTGTCTGCACAGGGCCTGTAAGGGCAGGGTTTAGGATGTCTTCTGCAGCTACTGGAGTGTGGAATGGCCAGAAAGATCAAGTCTGCTTGTACAGACAAAAGAGAATGTGGCTGAGCAAAGAAGGGTTTTTGTACTCAGATAGATGATAGACTAGGCATCTCTAAGGTCCTTCCAGCTTGAACTGTGGTCCTGTGACCCTCTGAAAGAGGACTGAATAGCTGTTTCCCAAGCTCTAATACATAACAGACCAAGAGAGTCCTTGGTATCTCTCTCTATCCTGGGTTTTAATAATTTACATTTGTATAGTACTTTACGGTTTATGGGAGCCCAGTCTTGCAAGCTATTGATTATCTATTGTCAAAATAATGCTACATAGAGGATTACTATTCAGAATAAAGAACTCAAAAAACTTAACACCTCAAAACCCAAATAGCCCAATTAGTAAATGGGCAAATGAATTAAACAGACGCTTCTCAAAAGAAATACAAATGGCCAACAGATGTATGAAAAATGTTCAACATCATTAGCAATTAGGAAAATGCAAATCGGAACTACACTGAGATTTCATCTCATACAAGCCAGAATGGCAGTCATCAACACAAACAATAAGAAGTGCTGAAGAGGAAGTGGAGGAAAAGGAACATTGTTACACTGTTGGTAGGATTGTAAATTAGCACAGTCACCATGGAAATCAGAATAGAGCTTCCTCAAAAGATCAGGAATGGAATCTCTATATAACCTGGCTATAACACTGTTCGGTATTCTAAAGGATTAAAATCGTCATAGTATCTGTGAAATGTGCATACTCATGTTTATAGCAGCATAATTCACAATAGCCAAACTCTGGAGCCAGCCTAGGTATCCATCAATGGGTGAATGGATAAAGAAAATGTGGTAGATATACACAATGGAGTTTGTTGTTATTGTTGTTTGTTTTTTGTTTTGGTACTGGGGATTGAACGCAGGGGTCCTCGACCACTGAGCCACATCCCCAGCCCGATTTTATGTTTTATGTAGAGACAGGGTCTCACTGAGTTGCTTAGCGCCTCGCCATTGCTGAGGCTGGCTTTGAACTTGCGATTCTCCTGTGTCAGCCTCCCTAAGTGCTGGGATTACAGGCTTGAGCCACCGCGCCCGGCTTACACAATGGAGTTTTACTCAGCAATAAAGAAGAATGAAATTATTTCATTTGCAGGACAATAGATGAAACTTGAAAAGCATGATGTTAAATGAAATAAGTCAATCTCTGTCAAGAGTCGTATGTTTTCTCATATGTGGGAGCTAGAAAGAAAAAAGAAAGATAGGGACAGGGAATCTCGTGAAAAATGGAAAGAGAGTAGAGGAAAGGGAAAAGGAAAGAGAGTAGGGGAAGCGGAGAGGGCAAGGAAAGGGGAAATACTGGGGAATGGCATCGCCCAAACTTTATTGTCATATTGTATCCATGTACAAATATGTAACAATCCCACCATATGTAACAATCCCACCGTCATGTACAACTGCAACACACCAATCAAAATAATGCTGTGTAACAAACAGCACGTACTCTGAGTGGCATGCAACAGGATGCATTTATTGCCCCTGTGTCCAGAGGTTTGCTAGGTGACTTTGCTGATCTTGGCTGGGCTCACATATCTGGGGGTTGGCTTTCTATCAGGTGGCCTGGGATGGCCTTGACTCAGATGCCCTGGGGAACTCAGCTCTGACCTGTGCATCCCTTATTTTTCATCGAGCTAACTCAACCATGTTCTCCCGGTAGTGGAAGAGCTGAGGCCTGAGTCAGCATGCAGGGAGTTCAGGCTTCATGTGCTGGCCAGAGAAAGTCATCAAGGCAAGGGAGGTGTACTTCAGTCCATTTGCTGAAGAAGTTGCAGTCACTGAGCAAAGGGTGTAGGTAAGGGGAAGGGAAAATCACTGGTGCATACAGCCCTCTACCACACAGATGTTGCCTCGCTCTGTATAATCCTTTGTCCCTGCAGACTGGCATTATCTTCCCTTTTATAGATTTAAAAAAGGGACATCAAGTTGGGCATGGTGGTATACGCCTGTAATCCCCGCACTTAGGGAGGCTGAGACAGGAGAATTGCGAGTTCAAAGCCAGCCTCAGCAACAGCGAGGCGCTAAGCAACTCAGTGAGACCCTGTCTCCACATAAAACACAAAATAGGGCTGGGGATGTGGCTCAGTGATCGAGTGCCCCTGTGTTCAATCTCCAGTACAAAACAAAAACAAAAACAAAATATTTCTAAGGCCAATACTGGTCAGTAGCGTTTTAGAATTATTCTGGCCTTCCTACTAAAAGCAAGGAACTTTCCAATAATACTAGTATTCCTACTACAAATGCAAGGAAATTTCCTGTGTTCCATATCATGCTTAATTAAGAGTATGAATCCCAGGAATTTTGTTAAGGACTCTGTGGAGGTAGATTGGTAAAGTGTGTGGCCATTCATGTTATGTGAGTTGGAGAATACTCAAACTTTTACTTATCTTTCTTAACCTATTTATAAAATCCACAGCAGTCCTATAAAATATATTTTCACATAATTATCAATTGAATGAATTCACTAGTCATCTAAAAGTTTAATTTTTATATCATTGGTTACTGTATGTTTGTAGGGGTAAGATAGGTCCTGTGACTAAGTATCCCTAAACCTTAGTGATATAAAACAAAAAAAGTTTATTTCCAGGCTGGAGTTGTGGCTCAGTGGTAGTGTGCTCATCTCGCATGTGTGAGGCACTGGGTTTGATCCTCAGTGCCACATAAAAATAAATAAAAATAAAGGTATTGTGTCCACCTACAACTAAAAAACTATTTTTTAAAAAAGTATGTTTCCTGTTCATATTGGCCAGAACTCAGGCACATGGCCACACCTAGCACCAGGGAGGCTGGAGAATAGAGTCAGCTGTGTGATGGCTGTTGATCCAAAGGAAGGGCCACATACCAGGTAAGTTTTGAAGGAGAGCCTAGGTAAGTATTAGATGACAATATGTATGTAAGGAAGATGGATGAGAAGAACTATAGCTTGAAAATATTCAAGGAAATGTGTAGGCCCTGACTTTTAGAACATATACAACATGTTCTCTACCCAGCAGGTGAATGATCATTATTAATTACCAATTAAAGAATTTAAATCTGATTTGGTCAGATTTAAATCCCATTTTGTGCTTAAAACCCTTGATGTCTATCTTAAGGAAAAGTGCTAAATATTGGTAACCTAAGTGCTCCAAAATGTGTCCTCAGTCTGTGTGACCAACCTTAGGGCTTCATCTTCCCATTCACTTTTTACTTAGCTATGATGGTTTTTAATTTGCCTAGAGGTGAGGACCTTTAATCATGCTACTAATCACGCTATTTCTTCCATCTCCTAGGCCCTCTTTTCTGAAACACTTCTAACCCTTTTTTTCTTGACTCAGATTTACTCATTTTTCAGCTCTTAGCCTAAACATTACACCCTAATATAGCAAAAGACAGGTTCAAAGTTAAGACACTAAACCACTGACCCAAGAGACTGAGAAAACACCAAGCAAGGTAGGCACCAAAACACACATTCAAACCACGAAAAAGCCAAGACATGAGGTATTCTGGATGATGAGTGGAGGGGGAAAAAAAGACCAATAAAGATGATAGTTACAGCAGACTTCTTGTTGGTAACTATGCTGGCCAGAAGGCAATGGGGTGTGTCTTACAGTGCTAAGACGAAAGCTGGCCACTCAGAATTGTGTAACCAGAAAACCTTCAAAAACGAGGGGATATTCAGACCTCATCAGACAAACAAGAATGGAAGAAGTTTATTGCCAGAATAAGCTGTGTCAGGCGTTTTATCAGGCAGACAGAGGTGACAGTAGACACAGTTGCAAAAGAAATGAAGAGCGCCAGGTGTGGAGCAAATGAAGATGGGGGAGATGAATTCTTTCTTCATTTTTCCCCTTTTTGCCTCTTTCTGAAATTCCACTACATATTAAGCTAACATGGCCCCATAGTGCCTTGGAGCTCTGCTCTGCTTGTTGAGATTGCCTGCTCCTTTATGTGTGGGTGATTTCCATTGGTCAGTCTGCAAATTCACGTATGCTTTCCTTGGCAATTTCAGGTCTCCTGAGGAGGCTGCTGGCTGTGTTATTCGTCTTTGCTGCTCCATGTTCTGGTTCTGCTCTTTGCTTTACCTTTTGGCAGTGTTATTATTTTTCCTTTTTTTGTACACCTTAAAATTTTTTTTGGCAAAAGCCAAATATCTTATGCAGGGCAGTAGGGACAGAGTTAAATAGTGGTGATGCCTAGAAATGGTCGTGTTTTTCTTATTCCTGGCCTTTAGTGTGGGGGTAAGTCATACTCAGGAGTTGACCCAGTTTGGGGATTCCTGTTGCTGTGGCTATCCTCAGGACCATGTAGGTTTCGAGTTCCTCTCAAGTGTCCTGTGTTTACCCCGGGGACTGGCTTGCTGGAAGGCTTTGTCCAACATCTGTTCCAGCCTCTGCTTTAGGTCTGTGCCTCAGTGGGGTCTCTTCATGTGTTCACACCTCCCCCAGCTGAAAGCTACTGTCACTTGTCCATAGACGCTTTCTGTGGCCTAGTGCTGGGGAATGGGGCGTGCGTTCTTGTGACCGAGTCTCAGTTGTGGGTGGCCTTGTCATTCTGGGTCTCAGGGGCTATCTTTTACCTTGGCTTTAGGTTGAGGCTTGGTGTACAGACCTGCTGCTCCCCAGGCTGGAGGACTTGCGCTGCCTCTCACCCCTTCTCTCGGTTGAAACGGCTTTTTTTTCCACTAGCACCCAAGAGGGAGAGGGTTTTTGTTCCAACACTCCAAGGCCTTTCTCTGTAGGAGAGATAGAGGACGGGATCTAGCGCTGCTCCTGCGTCTGTCACAGGACACTGCTCCTCTTCCCAAGGCCTGCAGTGCCTGGGCTGCAATTTGCTCCTGATCTGCCCAGTGAGGTCCGTGGAAAAAAGCCTGTGAAGGAGTGTCGCACTCTGTGCTGTAGCTTAGTAGTCTCTTGCTAGTTTGATGGTTGTATTCTGCTGGTTTGCTGGTCTCCTGCTGGTTTGCTGGTCTCCTGCTAGTTTGCTGGTCTCCTGCTAGTTTGCTGGTCTCCTGCCGGTTTGATGGTCTCTTGCTGGTTTGATTGACAGTCTGTTGCTGGCCTGAACTGTGCCCTTAGCAGTCTGTTAAAAGGTTTAGAGGAATTATTCCTATCTGGGGCCAGTGGCCTCTGCCCCTGGGAATCACATGCCTGTCTCTCCATGGGGGTGTGGTGTTCTTAGATTTTGGCTCCCCTAGTTGCCCTTCAGCCTCAGCTCTCTGAGTGACTCATGACAGCAAACGCTCAGAGTGTCCAACGTTATTTATGTACTTTTTGGTGTAAGGATAGGAGCAGTATTCTTGTTTCCTACATCCTAAGTGGCAAAATAACATGTAATTCTTCAAACATCGTTTGACTGTTTTTCTAATTTGCCAGCTTCAGATGGTTTTGCTCTGGGTGTTGTGTCTAGGACATCTGTCATTAGAATGGTAGCTTATTAAAAATGCCACGTCTGAAGCCTCATCCTAGACTTGCAAATCCAAAAACCTGAGAGACATTCATTTTATTAAGCTTGCAAGGTGATACCTGTCCATTTTCAAGTTTGAGAGTTGTTGGATTCAAAAGGAGCCACGTTGGAGCTCAGGGCCTGATATCCCAAGGTGCTGAGCATTTTGGGCTGAAGGAGACTGGAAGGTCTCAGGAGCGAGGTCTCTGACCTCCTCCCACCCTCTGGTCTCCTGCACGCCCAACCCAAAGAGCAAGTCTTAGAAACTCTTCCGGGTACGCGTCTTTCCTAAGGAAGATTTCCTTTATAGAGTAAATGTCCTTTACAAAAGGGCACCTTTTCAAAGCTGCTCCTGTCTGCAGTTTCTCAAAATAACCAGCTGGAGACAGTCACTATACCAAGGAGGTTTATTTTAGGGTGGAATGCTCTGGCCTCCTGGATTGTATTTTGGGGGGACAAGTTTTGCCCTACCATAGGCACGTTTGCCCCTCCCCCCATCTCGTGATAAGCCCACGCACAGGACCCAAGTGGCCCTCTTCACAGAGCTTTGTCTTGAAGAGGTCACTGACTTGCCCGAGATCAGAGGTTCCCATGTGGCGGGGGGATCTGCGTTCAGGAGGCTTGATGGGGAGGCCCAGGGCCCTGCTAAAATGGAGACGGGGTTCCATCCTTGACAGGCCTGGCGGCGGCTGCAGTGCATTTGCGAGGCTGGGCACCACGTCCACACTTCATTTTCGCTGCCCTGGAAACAACCCCTTGCCCGTTGGCAGCCACTGCCCAGTTCTGCCTCGCTGCGGTCTCTGGAAGCCTGGACATGTGGACGTGTCCCTTCAGGACATCTTATGTCAACGCAATCCTGTAGTCCACGGACTTCCCACTTAGTAAGGCAGAGACCTCAACCACTCCATTAGGAAATCAGAAGTGGGAATTTGTCTACTTGGATGAAAGGACTGTCTCCATTCAGCTTGCTCATGGGGAAGGAGACAGGATAGCCATTAAAAATACAAGCATTCCATTCCACCTAACAAGGGCTCATTGAGTGTCCCATGAGCCAGCCTAGAGCTGGACACTCGGCTAGGGTTGGTGCATATCGCAGTTACCCCGGAGTGTGACCAACAGGTTTGTGGGTTTCTATCCCTGAGTCTGGGGTCCGAGGTGGCCTAAGAAGTATCTTCAGATGATAAGGATGTCAGTGGCCAGGGGCCCCTGGCTAGCGTGGCTGGAGGGCAGTGATTCTCTTACCCTGCGGAGGCAGCAGTGGAGCTGCCGGTGAAACTAGACTGATGTTCTCTGTGGATCTGGGTGGGCCAGAGACGTGCCCTCCTGACACGCTCCTGGGCCTGCTGACGGGCTGTTCTGGGGGCCTCCCGTTGAGAGGCTGGGGCTGGGAGACGCAAGGTCACAGAGTGAGAAGCGCTGGCTCTTGTTTAAGGAGCTTGCCGTAAAGTGCAGGAGCCCTGTGTGGAGCAGACCAAGCCCTCCAAGTGGCTGAGGGTCCTAATGAAGACCCAGATGTGTTACGGAGGGAGCCGCCACCTGATTGCCTGTTGATAGGAGACATCTAGAAAAAAAAGGTATTGCAGCATTTATTATACTATTCATCAAGATAGAAAAATGTGTTACATAGTGGGTCCATACTTCCATCCAAGTGGTTAGTATCTTTAGAAAAAAATTGAAGCTGAAGAGGTAGGCCCTAATTTTCCAGAAAATTCACCGATGTGGAAAACTTCATTTCCTGATAATGCCGGGTAATCTGTGTTTTGAGGGTGCTCCATATGTTTCCAGTGCTCAGGAATCGTTTGGTTTTATTATCCTCATTAACAGGGATAATGGCTGCTTTTTAACAACCATGATCACCATCTGGAGCCTGGAAACCATGGTGCGAGGCTCAGGTGGAAGGAGCAGTCCTGTCTGGGCCCGGTCCTGCACCCCACTGCCCAGTCCTGTGTTGGCTTGGCTGCCGGGTCCCCAGGGCCACCTGAGATATGAGGCTAGTGCTGGAGAGAAGACCAACAGCACAGCAGGAGAGAGCGCCCAGCACAGGGCACCGTCTCCAAAGTTTATCGATCAATCCCACTCTAACCTTAGTCACTGAGTGGTCGTCCCTGTCCCCATGCGCTCTCCTCACCGTGCTGGTGACCCCTGACCTGCTGTTGGCGCAGTGACACGTAGGCAGTGTGACAGTGTTCCTGCTCTCCCCGCTCCCAAAGCCAGCTGGCTGAGCACCTGGGCATCTCCCCTGTGCTTCACAGGAAGGGGTTGCCTTGTGGGGAGGAGGTGGCCGGACCACCCAGCTGCCTGGTCACCATAGCAACCTGATTCCCGCTGGCCCTCCTGGTTCTGCAGGGCTCCTTCCCACACTGTTCCCGACCTGTAACACAGCAGCATCAGAGACCAGCTCTGCCTGAACTGCAGGGTCAGTGGAGGGCAGCCTGCAGCCGCGTCCTGCAACCCGAAGGCTCCGCACCCCACAGGCTGAGTGGAAGAGCCGGGAGCACGGAGGCAGTGACAAGGACCAGCCTGGACCCACCAGGGCAGAAGCGAGCAGGAGGCTCACGCTGGGGAGCCCAGGCCTGCTGCAAGGAATCACACCAGATGACGGCCAGCGAGGACGTGGGGACAGTTTGCTGGAGGAAAGTCCCTGGCCTTATTCTGGGGGCAGGAAAGGGGCTGCCAGTGGTGTGTTTTACAGGGCGGCGAATCCCCCCAGGGTGTGGTGGCAGGGAGAGTGCTGTGAGGCGGAGTGAATGGAATAGGGCCACGGGGCCCTGGTCCTCTGCAGGAAGCCCAGCCAGTTGCAGAGGACGAGAGAGAACAGGAGTCAGGCTTCCCCACGCTGCCCTCCCTGAGCCCAGCCTCCCCTCCTGCCGCCCCCACTCACTCTCCATGTGAACTCTTCACTGCAGCTTCTCGGGTGCCAGTGAGTTCCATCAGGGGTGTGGAGGGAGGAGGGGTTCAGGGCCAAGAGCAGACATGGGAACAGCGCACGTCCGCACCAGAGTGCAGAGGACTCTCGCCTCGCCACCGTCTCTCCCGCCAGCTGCGGACCTGGTGCCTGGCTGAGATGGGCCACTGCTGCCTCTTAAGGACGGGGACTGTTTCCCCACTGAGGGGATGAAGACTGTGCCCCCGACACTTCTTCTTTTCAACAACAACAAAAAACCAAAAAGTAGTCTACATGAAAAAAACAAAAGCAGGCTACCTGTGCTCTTTCAGGAGCTTTTGTTCCACTGCTCTGTATTAACACCTATCATTGAGCAGGCCCAGGTTAAGAGACCTTCTATGGCATCTAAAGATATTGAAAAATAAAGTTCTACTGCATTTTAAAATGAGTTATTTTCTTATTTAAACTTTATCCAGTGCTCTTTTTTAAAAAAAAAATCTTTATTTTTCATGTGGTGCTAAGGATCGAACCTAGTGCCTCATGCATGCAAAGCAAGCGTGCTACCACTTAGCTACAATCCCAGCCCTATCCAGTGCTCTTTTAAGTACCTTTTTATGTCTTCCTCCATTAGTGCTACTATAACAAAATACCTGGGGCTGGATAGATGTAAAGAGCAGATATTTATTTGGTAAAGCTCTGGCAGGTTCAGCGTCTGGTGAGGGCTGCAGTGGGCTTCCAAGATGGTGCCTCTTGCTGTGTCCCCTGGAGTGATGAACACTAAGTCCTCACATGATGGATGGACGAAAGGGAGAAGGGCTTGGCTGGCTCCCTCCCAACTCGCATTCATAATTTAATGACTTCTGAAGGTCCCACTTCTCAACACTCACATTGGGATTGAAGTTCCAACATCTGAGGTTTGGAAGGTCACATACATTAAAATCATACACCTACCTCGATTTTTCCAGTGTCTTGCAGTCACATTTTAAATTAGACGGTTGCTGCTAATCTGCTGAGAGTTTGGCTCATCCGATTCTTTCTTTCCTTTTGACTGCTCCTAAAGCTAGCTCCCCTCGGGGCAGTGAAGTAAGACTGACCCTGTCCATGGCCTGCAGGTAAACCAGGCCCAGGCTGATGAGGCACCAGCCCCTTGGGAGGTTCCTTTCAGTGGCAGAGCGGGGCCTGCTTGCACTGTCCACGCCTGGCCCGCCCTCCTCAGAGCCACCGCCGCTGTCTCCTGTGCTGGGGAGTGGCAGCTCGGACCTCCTGGGAATAGGCCTCTGCCCCTGGCGCGGCCCACTGGACGCAAACGGGAATATTTTGGTTCCGTACAGCTTAATCACGTTGCTCTTGGCAGGAATAAAAGTCGCACTGGTAAGTCACTACAGGATTGTCCTTTTATAGACCCAGTCTGACTCACTCAGAATTCTTTAGTCCCAGGAACCCTTGCATGGAAGGGAGACGTTCACAGCCTGAGTTGCACTGTGTGCTCTTGGGGACGCGAGCACACCAGGCCCACCGCGTGTCACGTCCCATCCTGTCTGATGGGGTCCCAGTCCTGCTTAACAGATGGAGGAGACTGACGGCCTCTTGTGGGGTCTGCACAAGTCTCCTGGGATTTGCTGGGCCACACTGGGCACTTCCCTGAGCGTCTCTGGGTCCAGGTTTCCAGCTCCGAAGTGAGAAGAGTGGGGGTGGAGGAATTGAACCTGGGTCCTCCAGGTGCTGGGCAAGCCTCCAGTGCTCACCACGAGACCCCTGGGAGCCCTCAGCACACACTTCAGCTCCATCTTCTGATACGTCCTGTGGTAGAGACCACGAGGACAGGCCTTAGGCTCTTCCTGTGTCCCCCTCATGGTGTGATCCTGGTCAGCAAGTGGCTCCCAGTGAGCAGTGGTCGAGTTAAGCTAATGACCTCATAGGCTCACCAGGCTCAGGCTGGGCCAAACGCAGAAGATCTTTGCCAGCCCTGGGTTTGACCCTCAGTACCACAGATAAGAAAAAGACAGCAGACTTCTCTGGATAACTAAGTCAGTGCGGATGCCCTCCGGATGTTGCAGAATTCCCAACACCGGGTTTGTAATGGAGGTGTCTCCCCCAATAGCTTGGGCTGTGCTGTGCGGAGCAGTGGACTGGGGTTGAGACCCCGATTGGAGCCTTATCTCTGCTGCTAGAATCGCTCAAGTCCTTTGCCCCCCTTTCCCCTCACCTTCCTTGCCTTACTGAGAAGGACTGCACAAGCGGAGCTGGCCCACAACCGCCTTTCTTCAGCGGAGGGAACATGCAGAGAGTGGGCGGCAGGCAGCACAGGTGGGAGCCTGCCTGGTCCACTCGGATGCCGCTGTCCCCGTCTGTGGGAACCTGTGCGGGAGAGTTTCATCTCTAGTCAAACCTAGAAGTCATGGTTCTCAAAATTGAAAGAGCTTTTTTTCATTTTCACATATGGCTTTAGTTTCCAAGTGAAAGTATCTGTTGACACTTCCTCGTTCAGAGTCTAGAGAAGCCTCGTAGGTGCTGGAGTGGGGATGCCCTCTCACCCGGGCAAAAAGCAAAGCCACTTGTAGATCAGGTCACCTGTGGTGTGTGTGCCCTGTTCATGGGAGGGAGAGTGGCTACTACTCAGACCACTCAGCAGTACCCCACAGGCCCAGCCCCAGAGGACAGCCCAGATCAGCGGGAGCTGAGGGTAGAGAGGGTGGTGGATCAAGATGCATCTTAGTTCTATGTGGTGCTGAGGCTCAAACCCAGTGCCTCACACATGCTGGGCAAGTGCTCTACCGCTGAGCCACAGTCCCAGCCCCAGGACTTTCTGATTAGGAGCTTCAGAATCCATGAGACACTCTTGTAATTTAATAACAAGGAGACAAGTGACATAACTCACTACAGGCAGAGCTTTGCTTTGACCAGTGGGACATTTGCATGTGATGCGAGCAGAGGTTTCAACTGATTGCACATTATGTCCTCCGTACACCTCTTCTCGGGACCCACATGGCGAGAAGCTCAAGCTGTCACGAGAAGAGCGCCAACACCCAACACCAGCTGCTAGCCATGTCGGGTAGACACGACGGCCACAGCTGTTTTAGCTGTTGTCTGACTACGGGGGCCCCCATTCCAGCCCTGTACAAGATTGCCCGACCGAGCCCTGGCACACCCTGAAGTCATGAGAGAAAGAAAATGGTGGGTTAGGAAAAAAAGTGGCAATGGCTTTGAATCTTATTCTCCAAGGAAGACATTTGGATGACCAATCAGGCGTATGAAAGGATATTCAATACCATGAGCCACTGGGAAAGTACAAATCAAAACTACAATGAGGTACCACTTCACACACTGGAATGGCTCTAGTCAGAAGGACAGACAGTAATAAAAGTTGGCAAGAATGTGGAAAAGCGGGAACATTCTTATATTGATGGTCGGAATGTAAAATTTCAGTTTGGCAGTTTCTAGGTGTCTACCCAAGAGAAATGAAAGCTTCCACAACAGCGAAGGCTGATTGCAGCATTGGTGGTAATGACCACATGCTACAACACTGTACAACCTTGAAAACACCGTGCTAAGTGAAAGAAGGAAATCGCCAAACACCACATGTTGCATACTCCTGCTTGTATGCACTGCCCGGGAGAGGCCAACCCACGGGGACAGAAAGCAGATTATCAGTGGGCAGCAAGTAACTGCTAATGGGTACGAGGTTTCTTTTTGAGGTGTTGAATATGTTCTTAAATTGATTGTGGTGATGCCTGCATAACTCTGTATCAACCATTGAGGTATACACTTAAAAACAGTAAATTCAAAGACCACACACACACAAAAAGATGCATCCTAGGTGGATGGAACCAAGAAACTAGAAGGGAACAGGGGCAGGTGTGACTTCTGCAGAAGTTTCCTGAAATAATTAAACCTTGAGTGTAAGCATGGATCTTAGCACAGAGAATCTAAATCTGACTATTTTTCAGTAGAGTGTCTTGATCCAACGTCAACCACATCCAGCTGCTGGCGGCCTGCTGAGTGGTCGCCTGTCCCAATGGGGCCACATTTGCCTGTGGGCTATCAGCTCCATATTGTAGACAGACCTTAATTACAGAGAACATTGATAAGCATCACTTTGTTTGCATGTGGCTAGTGACAATCTTAAAATTCTCTGGGCCTTGACCACCCACAGCCCACCCACAGCCCAGGAGGGTCTGAACCCAAGAGGTTTCTTGTTCCTGTTTCTGTTCCAAGACCTTCCCCAGTCTGGGGAGCCCTCAGATTTCTAATAGCAGGTGTTTCTGGCATCTTTGGCTTCTCCTTGGACGCTGGAGCACTTTTTCACCCTGCCTCAGCCACCATTTCTGTACTTGCTCCTCCTAAACCTCCCTCACTAAAAGCCAGAACACAGAGCTCCTGGTTATAAATATGGACCATCCCATAGAACCTCAAGTTTGCAACTCTTGGGGAATGTTTTGAAGGCTGGGCCTGGAGGATTGCATAGTCTTGTCCACCTTTGCTGATTTCTCCTGTAGAGGTGGTCAACCTCGGTGCAAGATACCTGTGAACCGGAGAATGCAGAGCATGCCCAGGGTTTGGCTGCTAGAGCTGCAGTGGACTCTGCTTCAAGCACATGTGGACACAGAGCTGAGGTGCTGACCTCTCTGGCAATTTTTGTGGATTCGTCTGGATTTCAGCTGCAGAGGACAGCTAAGGAGCTATGTTTAGGTTTGGCTCTTTAGGTCTGAGTGCTCTCTTTGCATACATAGAAATTTTTAATTAACTGTACTGATCTGAAAGGAGGTTGACCCTGGATCCCAGTTTATAATTCCAACTAAAGTTGCATGCGGTAGATTTTTTTATTCTATTTTCTTAAACATACAGTAAAATTTACTTTGCAGGGTAGAAGGTTCTGTGGATTTTAACATGCCTAGATTCTGTGACTAGCACCACTAGCAGGACACAGAGCAGCTCCTGGGCTTAACAATGGTTAAACAGGAGTCGAGACTTCAAAGTGTCTATCGTGTGGAGGAGACTGAGCGGCTGGGCACACTGTCGGCATCAGGAAGGCTTCTGGAGGCGAGGCATGTGGAGTGAAGGGATTCTCACCAGGCAGGCAGGACTCCACAGGTGTATGGACCATGCTGAAATATTTGGGAAATAGCTTCTGGATGGCTTGTTTTTCTTTGGCTTTTAGGCAGTAATTTTGATTACAGTTTGATTTCTTTCATTTTATAATCAATAATGGGGGGTTTAATTCTTTCTTGAGGAAAATAAATCATAGGTAGGACTTTTGTGAATATTGCTGGCTTTGGATTGTTTGCACTAGTTCAAGAAGAACATGTCATTCAGGGTGGCAACGCTCTAAACAGAATGCATGTTTGACTCGAGCATGTTTTTCTGTGGCCTCCCAGTCACTGCCGGTCAGGTGTTCTCAGAACTTGGCGCTGGAGCCTGAGGAGATGGAGCTGGCCTCTCAGGATGAATCACTGAGATTCAGAACAATTTTCTTTTGATGATGCCTCTTGATCACACTTCTCCTGTGCTGAGGGATAATTACTTGGGTTTTAGTGTTTCTGTCTAACTTCTTCTAGGCAGGAAAAAAAATAACTCTGAAATCTTTTGATCTATTTTATAGGTGGCAAAATTATTCAGAGAGCACCTAGGCTGCCTGCTCTTTCCTGGTACCTTAGAAGCTTTTTGCCAGATTCATGGGAGGAGAATTAATTCCTTTGATGAGATAAAATTGTTTTAGATAAATTCTTTTAATGAGACTCTATGGCTTTTTAAAGCACCAGAAATAGGTTATTAATTCATAACCCAAATAATATCATAAAATATCCACAAAAATTTAATAGACCAGCTTTTAGATGACTTGTCTGTGGGCCACCAATGGGAAACAGACCCTAATCCCCAGGTGGTAAAAGTAAAAACAGACTCATCCTAAGTATAACAGAACCTGAGATTCATTTGGGCTACTGATGGAGAATTATACCAACAAGTTTTTGTGAAATGTTTTTAAAGTTTTAGAAAATAAATGTCCTGGGGTATCTGGCTTGAATGAATAATAAAAGCTATTTGTAATTAGCATGTGGGTTATTTATAGATTGGTATGTTTTCTGTTGTTACATAACAAATTACCCCAAAACCTAATGGCTTAAACAACAGTAAGCACTTACCATCTTATCAGTTCTAGAGTAGATTAGTGGCGCCGTCCTGGTCTGGGGACTCTGCCATCGTGGTACCAGCTGAGGCTGCGGTCAACTGGAGGGTTGGTAGGGGCCGAGCATCTGCTTCTGAGACGTCCCTCGCGTGGCTGAAAACATGGTGCCCTGCTTGCTGGTCCAGGGCTCCACACATGGCTCTGCTGTCCTCACAGCACGGCAGGCAGCTCCTCTAGCGGAGGTGACCTGAGGGGCAGAGGCAGAGCAATGAGGTTCATGGACCCTAGTGCAGGCAGTCAGATGTCACTCAGCTATCTCTGAACAACCCTGGGTACTTTGGGGAAGGCCACAGGAAGGCACGAATGCCAGGAGGTGGGATCACGGGGAGCCATCCTGGAGTCAGGCTACCCTAGTTGGTAATGTGCACATTTCAACAGGTCATTTAAGAAAGAGTTGGCTTCAATGCCTCTCTGTTCTGGCAATCAGCACCTGAATACCACTGTTAGGAGAAAGTTCCCAAGAAGTGAAGCTAAGTTAGGAAGTTATTGGACTGTTTTTAGGGAGAAAGATCTGTGATTAGCATCAAGGTGGACCAAAGAGCCCAGGGCTATGAGCAGTGTCTGTAATTAGCCTGATTCTGCCTGGTCGGGAGCACAGGGCCCTGGGGCCGTGGTACCCCTCCTAGAGTCTCTGAGGCCACAGCAGGCCTTCCACAACTCCTGTGTGTCTTGTCTTATCATTTCCACTGGCCAGGGAGTTGGCTGGGCTTGAGCACCGGTTTCCAGACATTTCCACCTGTGGCTGGTGATGTCCCTGATATCCTGAGCCACACTCCCGTGGGCAGGCTCAGAATATGTGCACCCGCCATGACACAGGCTGTTACTCCAGCTCTTTCTTTTAAAATCACTGAGGAGTCTGAACAAGAGAGGACTCATCAAACTCAACTCCGATCTGACTTCTATAAGTAAGGCCTGCAGGGAAACAGGGCAGATTCGACAACTCCAGCAGCACCCCCATCAACTGAGCCCTCCGCCCTGAAGCCGGGGTCTTCGTCAGGACACCAGCGAGGGGTGCCCGGAAGCTGGCTCAGCCTCCATGGTGGGCTTGCAGGCAGCGCCCCTAGTGAGTTGTCAGTTAAGCTGGGTGAGAGGGTCCTTGCCGGCCATTCCCGACCCTGCTGCCTCATCAATGACCTGTGAGAAGCAGAGCCAGCTGTGGTGCCAGCAGGCCACCCCCAGAGCTTTGCCCAGACTGTCCTTGGTTTCCCTCTTATTGCACAGTTTTGTGGCCACACCCGCTTTCTCTTGGCGCAGTCTTCTTCATAGTGGCTCCTGGTGTCCACCAGGTCCCCGTGCTCTGAGGACCATGCAGACAGGTTTGTTGGATCCACCGTCTGCATCTGAGCTGTGACAGGCCCTCCTGTCCCCACCATGCTGTCCCCCCTGCACCACAGAGGCCACAGGGGCCACAGTTGTGTTCCACACGGCTGCCCTCCTCCAGGGTAGTGACCGTTAGGGTAACTTTAACCCACAGTTACAAGAGTCAGGGTGTTTGTCCTTTCAGGCTGTTTGTTCCTTTCTCAGCCAGTGAGGTTGCCTCTCTCTTTTAGCCAATGGGAAAACCAAGGCTGAGGGGGGTAAGCCACACAGCCGCTGCGTTAGGGGACAGGATGAGAACCTCCACCTTCTGACGTTGGCTAAGGGGTCCCCAGCACACACAAGCAATATGAAGAGTGTCAGAGTAGGGGTGCCACCGACCCAGGTCAGCTAATGGGTGATTTGGTGAGAGTGCTCATGAGAGTCCATGAAGAATAGTTTTTTGAGAAAAGCTAGATATTTATTTTTTAATTAAAAAAATTTTTTTGGTACCAGGGATTGAACCCAGGGGTACTTTGCCACCAAGCCACATCCTCAGCCCATTTTTTAGTTCTTGTTTTGAGACAGGGTCTCACTAAGTTGTTTAGGGCCTCACCAAGTTGCTGAGGCTGGCTTTGAACTTGCCATCCTCCTGCCTCAGCCTCCTGAGCTGCTGAGATTACAGGTGTGTGTCACCATACCTGGTGTGAAAATCTGGACTTTTAGGACAATGTGTGGTGAGTTTTACCATGGTGAGTTGGTGGCAGTCTTCAGGCATTTGAAGACTTCAGCTGGGAGTGGAGCCCACGGTGGCAGTCACGAGCATGGGGTGCTGCATAGCTGTGGTGCTTTGCATTGACTTGCAGGCGTGGATGGCAAGAAGCCACACTGCATAGCGATCACCCTCCAAATAGTGGCTGCAAACCTGCTTCAGGAAGGTGCTTGCCCGACACGAAGGTCCCTGCAGACCCCTGGAGACCTCTGCAGGTCTGTGTTTTGCAGACGGTTGCAGCATGAGGTGCACTTTGGGGGTAGCTCTGGAAAATCCTCTGTAAGACATCTTCGCATTTAATGTGAGGTGTTGCGGAAAGGCCATGGGCCTGCCCTGCAGCGTGCCTGTTCACCACAGAAGCCTCGTTCAGATCTCCACGTGTCAGAGAGCCTCTGAGGAACCGTGAGTCTCAGTCTGTTGTGTCTCCTTGAGTTTTCCTGAGATTTGCATCTCCACAACCAACTTGACCCTGCTTCATCTTGCAGAGTTGCTGAGTTGGAACTTTGTTTTGCTTTGATTTCGTACACACATGTATGCACACGCACACGTGCACGCAATGCACATGTGCGCACACACACATTCTGTTGTCATATATATTTCTGAAGTTACTCTGAAGTGAATGGATGAATTAGTTTATAAACTCACCTGGGGAGATATAACTTTACCAACACCTCCAAAAAAAGTTTAAGCAAACAGATGAAACTTACTCTTGTTTAGTAACACTCTTTTACCTAAAAAAAATGTGTTATTAATAAAATAGTGAACATAGTTAGAAAAAGGAGAGGGTCTAGGCTGGCCCCTAACGCGGCCTGCAGAGACTCCAGGGAGGCTGGGATTCGGCTCCTGGAAGCCGCACAGGCCTTGCCTGAGCACTGTCCAGACATTGCGCGGCCTCTTGGAGGCCTGGCTGCCCAAGCCGTCTCAAGGGGTTGCTCAGCAGGGCTCATGCCTGCCTGCCTGCCTGCCTTCCTCTTCGCTTTCTTTTCCCACATTATTTACTGGTGCATTCTAGTTGGACGCAGTGGTGGGATTATCACCATTTGTAACAGGTAATTTGGCCAATGTCATTCCCCAGGACGTGCCCTGTCCTTGCCCGCCTCCCTCCCCTGCCCGCTTTCCTCTACTGTACTGGTCTCCCCGCTTTCCTTTTCCCTCTCTAGCTTCCTTCCACACTTGAGAGGAAGCAGGCAACCCTTGACCTTCTGCCATTCATGCCTTTCTTGAGTTTCGTTTCTGGGCTGGAGGTGTGTGCAGGGCAGGAGGGACTTTCTCCAGGGGCAGAGCAGAGACCAATGGTTCTCAGTGGTGCTCCAGCGGCAGCAGCCGCCTCACCGGAATGTGCTAGAAATGTAAACCCTCAGACCTCGTCGCAGCTGCTGAAGCAGAGAGGAGTAGCTCAGCAACCTGCGTTTTAACAGCCCTGCGGATGATTCTTCATGCCGAGGGCTGGGACAGAGGTGAAGCCGCGAGCCCTGCAGCTGGACTTCTCTGTACTTCTCGTCAGCTCGCACAGTTAGCATGTGCCTAGCCAAAGCTCAATGCATGCAGCCATTCTTATCAGGAGACCCGTGGCCATGGAGGAATGGCTGCTCTCTCTCGTCTCCTTCCTCCAAGAACCCACGAGCCTCTCTCCCATGCAGGATGTTCTAGGAGAGGCCCGGGCTGGGGTTGCTCAGGTGGGCCCAAGCTGGAGAGGTGGTCACTGCCCCATCCGCACAAATGTCACCCTAGAGGAAGCCTTGAGTTGGGAGAAGCTTTGCCCTGCTCCCTGATGTCACCACGGCCAGTCCTCAGAGCACTGACCCTTGCTTGCTCTGGGGGAGAAACCCGAAATGTCTAAGACAATGTGAGGTCATGGTGAAATTTGCACACAAGTCTCAATATCATGTCCAATTAATTTTAAATGTTTTAAGAGAAACCAGCCTCACTGGATTCTCTAAAATTGGGGCGTGTCCAGGCAGACCCATGGCTATTTGACATCACAGACTTTCTCCAAGGCCTGGGGTCGCTGTGCCAGGTTTCTGTGTGTTATCCTCCCCAGCCTCACAGCCTTGGGACCCAGTTTCCGGGGCACCATAACACCCTGAGGCCCCTTATTCCAGAGTTTGAAGCTTCCCCAAGACAAAGTGCAGCTCGACTCGACTGAACTGTGGCTGATTCGATGGGAAGCTCCGGCTCCACCCGGCTCCCCTGGCAGCCCCGCAGTCGCGCTGGCTCGTCTGCAGGGCTCCTCCGTGCACCGTGCAGCTCCTCCGTGCACCGTGCAGCTCATCCGTGCACCGTGCAGCTCATCCGTGCACCGTGCAGCTCCTCCGTGCACCGTGCAGCTCATCCGTGCACCGTGCAGCTCCTCCGTGCACCGTGCAGCTCATCCGTGCACCGTGCAGCTCCTCCGTGCACCGTGCAGCTCCTCCGTGCACCGTGCAGCTCCTCCGTGCACCGTGCAGCTCCTCCGTGCACCGTGCAGCTCAAGGGGGTGCTCACAGCGCCAGCAGCCTCGACTCTGTGGGAAATGGTTGGACCTGGGCTCCACGATGCGCCTCGGTAGCTAGAAGGTTGCGGCAGCCCCTCAACGGGGTCTCTGGATGGAGAAGACAGCCAGGCTGGCTCAGGGTCCGGGGAGGGGTCTGTCCATGGTGGACACTGGCCAGCCAGGTACACATGACGTCCTGGACACCAGCCCCAACTCCTTGCATCCACTCTCCTCTCGTTCCAGGGCTGAGCAGCTTTTGTGGGCACAGGGAGTGAGCTGGGAGGCTCAGTCCTAGGCCCAGCAGCAAGTGGAGACGCGCCAGGAGACTGTTCTATGGGGACCTGCTGCTTTTCTTACCTCCTTGCACGCCCCCGTCCCTCCCGCCTCACGTCTCTCCTCACTGAAGCTCCCCGTGAATTAGCCTGTTGCTTTGACAACAGCTGGAAAGAGGGAATGGGGGATGGTGATGTGCAGGACTGGAAAATACCACGCTGCTGCGGCAGGATTGCTGATGAGACCCACGAAGGCACACGGCCAGCACGAGCTGCTAGCTCGAGGCTTGGAACAGCCTCGGGATGCCTGGCCTGGGGGCGGGGCCCTGCTCCCTCCTTGCCTGCCCCTGAGGACCCTCGGGGTTCTGACGAGGATGGATTTATGTCAGGGACAGAGCTGAGGTTTGCCAGGAGAAAGGCAAGCTATGCGACGGGGAAGCCTCCTTTGGTGGCTTGATTTATGATGGAGGCTTATCAGACCCAAAGAGGTGGTTTGGGGGCCAGGGCAGGGTCTCCCCCACAGGCATGCTTTGCTTGAGCCTTTTGCTACATGAAAAATGAAGTGCAGTAGATTAGCGGGGTCTCGAGGTGCCTGTATGATCTCACGGCTGGGCGTGGAGCCGGGTTCAGAGCCTCGGAAGTGACGCAGGCAATACCCCTGGACGGTGGAGCTGAATAGCCAGGAGGCAACACTCCAAGGAGGCTGAGCATCTGACTTTGATGGCTTGTCCCCTTCCTGGGTTGAGTGGGGGTCAACTGTGCTCCGCAGACCTCCCCTTAGCTCCAGCGCTGATTTCTCCCTGGGGTGTCTTGGAAGCAGAGATTCTTCCCGTGAACGCCATGTGGCCATTCAGAGCCACAGGCCTTTGCGAGCTGGTTGGGCTTGGAAGTGAAAGGAGGCCCTTGGCAAGCTCAGCCCTCTCACTCATCTCTACCTGACAGTTTAATGAGATGTGGTCATTCTCCCACGTGGGGTCAGAAGTCAGGAGTCAAAGCAGCAGCCATAAACCTGCACAGAAACCATCAGGGCAGCATTTTCCCTTTTTCTCCTGCTATGGAGGGAAGAGCTCTCGCTTGTTTTTGGTCTCGTTGTTTTGTTTTGCTTTTAAATGTTGCCTCTGTTTTGTTTTGTCTCTGACTCTTCAGAGCTGCAGGCAGGCTGGGGAGTCTACCCGTGAGCAGCAGGGGCCTAGCGCCCCTTCACTTTCAGACTCGGGCTGGAGTCTGACTCGCGGGACAGAAGCAGGGAATGCCAGGCACGCAGGGCAGGCACGGGTGGACTGCCGCCGGCCACGTCCTGCACAGGGACCTCAGTCCCAGGCGGGGCTGTCCTGCAGCCTGTTTGCAGCCTCTCCCGGTGTCCTTCCCACAGCACAGCCCTGCTGGCCCCCGCGGGTTGCTGGTCCTCCTCCTCCTAGGTCCTCATGGCCTCTGGGCAACTGTCCCCTGCCCTTCCTGGCATGCTGGGTTCCCGGGAGCTCTCCTTCCTCGTCTGCTCTTCTTGGGAAATCTTACCCACCCCGTGACCTTACTCACACGCTGAGGCTGCTGGCTGCTGACCTTTGGTATGGGCTCCAGACATGGCTTACAGGGCTTTCTGGACACATCTTCTGGTGCATGTGTCCCTAGGAGCTCACTGTCTTCCCTCCTGGCTAAGTCCCTTTGGCTGCTATGACATATTACCATAGACCGGATGGCTTATTAACAATAGGCTTTTTTTCCCTCACTGTTCTGTGGGCTGGAAGTCCTATTTCAAGATGCGGACAGATGGCACGTCTGGTCAGGGCCTGCTTCCCGGTCCACAGACAGGTGTCTGCCTCTGTTCTCTGTGCCCTCCCGTGGTGGGACAGGCTGGGTGTCTGATGAGGACCGCTCCCACGCAAGCCGGCTCTGCCCTCATGACCACTTCGCCCACCAGAGGCCCCTTGGCCCACAGTATCATGTTGGGGACAAGATTTCAACATACGGAGCTGAGGACGCAGAGCCCTGGTCGCTGGCGTTAGTCCTGGTTTGGACGGATGGCTCCCAGCCAGCCAGCCCTCGGGTACAGAAGATCTGAGTCGTCCTGGCTGTCTCCTCTTCCGCCTGCCCTCTGCCCAGCGAGGTCCTCATCCTAGGTGTCCACTTCAGAAGCTTCTCCGAGTCTGCTGTCATTCCATTTTCATGTCTGCTACTGTGGTCCAGACCTCAGCCTCCTTCACATAAAAAAATACGATATAGTGATTCCTGGACAGGCACAACCGACAGTGAGTGGGTGAAGGGCCTGTCTGGTCCCGGATGACCGTGGCGAGGGTTAGCCGAATGCTGTGTGGAAAGCACGCTTGGTAAAGTGACCGGCATACAGTAGGCGCTCAGGACATGCAAGTCATCACCTATGACCTCCAGGAAATATTTGAGAGCTTGGACCTCGAGTTCCGAGTTCGACATGAACACTGTTGGGGACATCTTCTGTGTGCCTCCGCTCTGTGTCTCAGCACGTCCCCATGAGGCAGTAGGTACCTGGTCTGTGCGGAGCTCTCATGACGGAGCCCAGCATACAGGAAGCATCCGGTGACGGCTGGTGCATCGACTTCCCATGTCCCGTCTCTGGGAGTCACTGCTTTGGGCTTTGGTGCAGGAGGTGCGGATCGTCTGAGTTTCTCACCAATGGCATCCTAAAATTACATAGGAGAAAATCATCTCGTTTTCCCCAGGTAAAAATCTTACCCATCCACTCTGAAGTTTCATAATGTGAAATCACTATATTTTTGCAGTACTTGTAAGAGCCCTCAGGGTGGCCGGCCACCCTCATTTGCCAGGACCGGGGGGTTTTCTGGGAGGGTGCTCTTACAGTGCTTAAGCCAGTGCGTTTGTGGCCAGACCTGGGCGGTCGGAAGTGCTGCTCTTTATCCCAGCTGGAGTTCCTCTTCTGGAGCTCAGCTTCCACATGTGAGTCCCCAAGCATATTTTAGAGGCCACAACAAAATGCGTGCATTGAGGTGCTGATGACCTGGGGCAGGTTTGGGACACAACCTGGGAGTACCCACGTCCAACTTCGGTTCTTACCCATCAGAGCACCCACTCTCTGGGGACTTGTGGGGTGGCTGAGTCTCTTCCTCATGGTAAAGAAATGGCTCCTGATCCTGGCGTTGTTCTTGGACACTGCAGATCTCTTCAGCTCCACCTCGGCACCGAGGAGCAAATCCAAGTCTTGGTTCCCCCACCTTCTCCTCTCCAGGTGGCCTGTGGGGGCCGTGGGGCCCTGGTGGCAGGTGGCCAGCTCTGAGCATGGCCACAACACCCAAGGTCAGGTTTGCTGTGCATGGTGGGCCTGCTTCTTCCATGAATGGTGAAGGACTTACCTCTGCTCCACCCCTGAGGTCCCTCCTATGTCCCCAAACTCCAGTCTCCATTGACCCCTGCTGGCACCAAACTTATCTTCCTAAAAAACAAACCAGCTCACATCCTAGCTGAAACTGTTGGTTCCTGAGGTCTGTGAGATCAGTGGTGAACCCTTGTGTTGCCCTATCTCTCTCCAGCCCTTCTGCTGACCACCTTTGGGTGGCCCCGATTCAGTGGCCCAGAACTCACCATGACCACAGATCCCAGCCTGCCTTCTCAGCACCTCAGGCTTCTGCACGTGATATTTTCTCTTGCACACCCAATTCCTACTCGTTCTCTAAGACACACACGAGATCAGTCCCTCCTCTGTGAGCCTTCCTTGGCCCGTGGCTGCAGGTAGCACTGTGTTCAGACCCATCAGAGCAGCTGCCAACCTGTATGACAGCACGTTCACGTCCGGCCCTCCCTGGAGTCTCTGGGCATCTGGGCGCTGGACTCCTGGAATATTGTGTCTAGAGGGCTTCGTGAGTGGCGTGGGTGGGGTAAAGCCAATCCCTGGCTGACGACAGTAGTGGACCCCGACCAGGAGCATCTGCCACAGGCCAGCTTTGCCTCACCTGGTCTTCGTCCTCTAAGAAGAGGGTGCTGCCACCCTCATCCCGCAGTGAACACGAGAGGCCCTCGTCAGGAACTGGAGTTTGTGTCTATCTGTGTGGGGAGACAGCCAGCCAGGCTCAGACGTGTTACCAGAACGCTTTTTAAAACCAGTAAAAGATTCTGAGAGCAGTGTCTCTCAGTGCTTCTGGTGTGCAGAGGCTCTCGTGCTAAGTATTGGGGTGCTGATCACAAAGTCCACCTGACTCTAACACAAACTCCAAGCCCACTGTCCACGACTCCCCTTTACCTTGTGTCGTCCCTCTTCAAGAACATCCTTAGTGAGCACGTCTCACTGACCTTACTGGCCTGGCCCTAGTCAGTGAATCAGGCTTGAGAGCAGCCCAAAGTCCTATCAACTGGGGACCCTCCCTTTAGGCCTTCATGTTCACGCAGTCCTGTGAGGTGTGTGGACTTCCTTGTTCTTCCAGAGGCTCAGGAATCTGTGAAGCTGCCCAAGGTCTCCCTGCGATGAGCTCACTGAGGAACTGGGCGCCAAGCCAAGGCTAGCCCCCCATCATATGAGTGAGCTGCAGGGCCTGGAAGCAGAGGACGGGGTCCGCAGCACACAGCCCCAGCATGGGCCCCCACTGACCTAGTGCTCATCCCGGGTCCCAGTTATTTCCAGGGGACGTGGCTGCTAACAATACCATTTGACCACATCGAAGGTACTCGCTCTATGTATGGAAAATTAGAATATCCTAATTGGCTAAAAGCAAAACCAATACTCTATGATCTAAATCAGAAGGTATTTAGAAAAACTGCTTTACTTAGACTAATGATACTCAACTCTGGCCACACAAGCCCCAGCCGCTGGCTTCTGACAGAGCTGGTCTGGGGTGGGCCTGGGCACACCTGGAGCAGAGGCTCCTCTGCCGAGGTGCCCATCGAGCAGGCTCTGAGCGTGGACTCCCCCTGTGGACCTGCTGCCAAGCAGTTTCATCTCATTTATTCAATGGATTTAAGCTGAGAGGGAAAATATTTTTTTTAATTACCTCCCTAGATGTGTTTTCTCCCCTCTTTCCCCTTGTGACCTCAGCGTAGCCACGCCGGAGATTTATCACTGGGAAGGAGAAGGTGGGACTGTCTAGACAGTGATTTGTGGCTGTAGATGCCCTTTAGAGTCACGTGGGGAGCTGGGAAAGTTTGTTCTGCCTGGACCTCTTCCAGGCTTATTAAATCAGAGTTTGAGAGGATTGGGCCAGGATTACTATCAAAGTAACCCAGGCCTAGTACCTTTTGTTGTGCAGCTAGAGTTGAGAACAGGATCTGGTAAGAAACGACGTGTCAACTTATAAATGAGATTCTATTTCTTGAAAATTTGCACATTTTAATATAAACTCAAAATTCAGGGAAAATCATCTATTTACCTATGGTTGGAAGAGATGGATGTATCATGGTTGACACCATGTGGTATGCAGTGGTGCCTACTGTATGCAAAGAAGTGGGATTAAGACATGTCCTGGAAACTGTGTGTTTGTTTACTTTGGGTCAAAAAGGAGTCCAGGGTATGTGCCCAAGACTGGGTCCAGCAGGAGAGATGGCGCACTCACACTTTAGGACCAAGTGGGATTCACAAGGATTTTCATCACAGTGTACCCAGGGCGTGGGGAAGCCACCAGGGAAGGCTCAGTGTCCAGCTGGGTAACCATAGTCCAGCCTGAAAGGGAGAGAGCGGGTCCGGCAGGCAGGAGTGTGGAGAGGCTTGCAGCTGGCCCCAGGACCCTGCAGTGAGTCTGGTTGTGTTCCTGCCTCAGGCAGCCTAGGGTTCTGGGTGACAGCGGTTGCTTCTGGAGGAGCCTGGCATGTCGTGGAGCCTGTGTTTGGGTCAGTGGAGGCGGAGGCCATGGAGGCCATGGAGGCGTAATCCTGGGGGAAGGTCAGTTCAGGAGCCCTTTGCTCATGGTTTCACCTCCTGTGGTTTCAGGCATCTGCAGTCAAGTGTGGTCTAAATATATTAAGTGGAAAATTCCAGAAATAACCCACAAGTTTCAGGGTTAGAAGTTTGCTGGCAGCACGTGCTGGGCGGCAACAGAGGAGCAGTGTCCTGCCCTGTGCCGGGCGGTCCCCAGCTCTGCACGTTCACGCTGCAGGGACCCCGTGGAGAGCAGAGGGTTTACTGGACCGCGTGCCTCGAGTCCACTTCCGGAAGGCTCTGTGAATGGCACTTTGGAGAGGCTGTTAGTTTGAGGAAGGCTCTGGAGAGCAGGGTCTGGCATGGCATAGCAGCGCCAGGTGAGAACCTGGCTTTGACGCCACTGGACACGCAGCGTCCCCACACGTTGGGCAGTTTCTGTTTCGTTTTCCTGGATGTAGAGATGTGCCGAGGGCACAGGCTTTCCTAGTGGCCAGGGACAGTATCCAGAAAAGGGAGAGCGTCTCACTCATTGGAGAAGACCTGCATTGGGCGGCTGTCCCGTACAGACACGGGCGGGGTGTCAGGATCCCCAAGCAGTGAGAGTCCCTGTCCTCAACCAACCAGCAGCCAGGGAGGTTCATGGGAGCATGAGCAGGCGAGGGCACTGTTGTTAAGGGTGTGGAGTCATCTGCTGGGCTCTCCACGTAGCAGCGGCCATCAGAGCAGCTTTGACTGGCTGCCAGATGCTGGCCTGAGTGTGTGTGCTGTGTGATGGTGTGTGCACACGCGTGTGCCCACACCCTCTCATCTAGAGGGAGTTCTGCACTGGGACCCTGGGGGACACGGGGAAGAAGGCCCATCGATTTTTTCTTAATGTTTTTCTGGTGCAAATATAAGCAAAACCCAACATAGCACAGATGGAGAGGGAAGGGAGAATCGGCTGAGTCCAAACTGTCCTCTTCTGGCTCAAGAGTGAGTGACATCAACAGCATTGGGGGTTCAGGAGAGCCCAAGGTCCAGCGGCGTGAACAGAACTGCGTGACGCCTCGGCACAGGGTCCCAGCTTCATGTGAGTCCTCAGCAGCTGTGTAGAGCCTGGGCCCCTGGTGGGCCTGGCCAGCGAGCCTTGGTCCTCTCGCATCTGGGGCTTTTGCTAAGACCTTTGAACACAGAAGGTGAAACCAAAGCCCAGGAGGACGCAAGTGTCCAGGAGCACAGGGAGGACAGGAAGGCCCACCAGGCAGCACAGGCCTCTCTCCTCTGCCGTCAACAGCCTTCTGGCCTTGACCTTCTGCCTGCGACCTTGTGCTGAGATGGGTGGTGGGCCACTCGTAGGATGGCAGGTATGGAGGTTCATTCGGACACAGCAAAGTTCCAGGCTCCAGCGGGAGGCCACTTGCTAATTCTCGTAACTCTGAGGGGAACAATACCTCGGGAGGCAGAGTCTTCCATTATAGGTATTTGGTCATTGCTGGACCTTGCTGGGAACAAGAGACTGAGATGGGTTTCAGAAGGAGCAGAGTGGAGGGACGGAGGAGGCCCCGAGGGAGGGGCGGGGGGCTGCTCGCATCTGTGAGGGACATTGCAGTGTTGCCTTTTAAAGGGAAATTTTGAAAGACACTGGGAGGAAGCAGGGGCGGACCCCTCGGATAACCTGGGGCTGGAGCGGTCTCATTTCCTGCACACAGCAGATCCTTGGTGTTGGCAGGTTCCCCTTTCATGCCATAAGCTTTCTTTCTTGGTGTCCCCAGGGTGACGTTAGGGTATTCATGTGGCCTCCCAGACCAGGGCAGATGCACAGCAATGGCGTCTTTCAAGACAATCTGGCATCTCTGAGCCCATAGTGGTCAGGCCTTTGACCTCTTTCTGTTTCTGGTGCGTCTTAAACTTTAAGCAACCCTATTTAGGAGGTTAGGTAAAAGGAATCGAAAGCCGCATCCTCCTCTGCTCTGGTCAGCTTCCTGCTGTTGTGTGGCTGACCAGAGCCTTCCCGAGGCCCCTGGGGTCGGGCTGAAGTCCAGAAGAGCAGGGTGAAATGGACACATTTCTCCTCCAGCTCGCTGTTTCGGGGTCAGGTAACCCTCCAACTATCAAAGACAGATGCTGATTTCTTGCCTCTTTGAGCATCTTGGGGTGTGCTTTCCTGTGATTGCTCATTTTGATATTTTCTCTCTCTGGTGGCCAGAAGGGGTTTTCTCATGTCCAGCTGAAATGTTTGTACTTAAAGATCTATTTTCCATCTTGTGTCAATTTTGGTTATTTTTTTTACCAATTCTTCCCACACGTGTGTGCATGTTCACGACGTAGAGAACCACGGGGGACCATGCTCGGCTCTGAGTCTCCCTGCCACAGATGGGTTAGAGCCACTGGAACAGGAGGCAGGACCTTGGACAGGCCACTCCCCTGGAGACTTCGTGTTCTTCATCTCAAAAGAGAGAGTCTCCGATTTCTTCCTGCTCCGACAATTGTGTCCAATGATTTTATTGGAAACACTAGGTCTCCAACGACGGGTCTGTGCTCAGCATGGGTGGACAATGTCAGTCAAGCAGAACGGGCTCAGAGAGATCTCCACCCCGGCGTCTCAGGAGCAACCAGCCTTTCTGCCACCCGAGCACCCTGTGTCCCTTCAGGACAGACAAACGTCTGGTAGAAGCAGGACGGGAGTCCAGAAGGGCTACTGTGCTCTTCACACGCAGTGGCTGCCTTGTAGGGAGCAGACGGGGTTCTCAGTTCCACCGACAACTGGGCCCACCTGCTTTGAGTCATTTCTTTGCTGCCAAAGTCAATCTATTAAAAAGCCTCTGCAATTCTGGAAAGAAAACAAGTGCCCCTGAGAAGGAGGTTATAAATATATCCAATTATAAATATATCCCATTAAAATAGCTATTGAGGGGCTGGGGATATAGCTCAGCTGGTGGAGCCCTTGCTTAGCAAGAGGAGGCCCTGGGTTCATTCCATAACCCACAGAAGAAAACAAAATAAAAATTGACAAGGTGTCCCCTCCTCAGAGTGTGTCCCAGGAAACAGAGTCGAGGGGGACAAACCAGCCCATTGCCCAGGAAACAGCAGCACTTTCTCAGGTGATCCCCATGAGGTCTTGGGGTACACGCGCCTCTTAGCCAGCTACTCGGTGTGGTCGGGTGGTCAGGCAAGGATTTAGGCCTTGGAAGATCCAGTAAAGTAGAATTTGAGCTTGACACATATTTTCCACATGTCACTGGCCTTACACAGACCTCAGTGGCCATTCCTGGGGGCACTGAGCTGACCTTGGAATAGAATAGTAGCGAGTGGTCCTCATGCCTTGACTTTTCGCTCCTAGGATCCCAGGCTGTGGCCCAAACGTTGCGCCTGGACTCAGAGGGCCTGGGCTTCCCTGAGTCTCCCTGCCCAGCTGGGTGACCTTGGGGAAAGCCACAGGTTCGCATTAACGTCTAAATGTGGTAACAGATGATGGAGCCACCGGAGCAGTATGTGGCACATGAGGTGCCCATGTTAGCTGCTCTCAAGTGCTGCCTGAGGTGGACCTCACCCAGGAAAAAAGCCGTGAGACGTCAGGGACCTGTGCTGTGGCCAGAGTCCCTGGGACCAGGTTCCAACTGTCCTGGTGTGCTGCTCTGCTAGGGCTGCTGTTCTGAAGGTGGAAGTCCAGGGCCGAGGTGCCCGTGGACTGGTTCCATGGAGACATCTGGCTGTCTCTGCCCTGGCCGTCCCTCTGCACTCCTGCTCTGGTGTTTCTCCTCTACAGCACCAGGCAGGTGATAGTGGGACCTGCCCTGTGGCCTCTCTAAAGGCCCCATCTTTGTGGTCACCTTCCGAGGTACTGGGGGCTAAGCTGTCATTACAGGGATTCTGGGTGGGGCACAGTACAGTTCGTACCCCAGGAGCTTGCTTAGTTCCATAAGGTGCTAAAGCACAGGACACTGGGGTCCTGCAGCCCAGCTCCGGGCAACAGCCGGTCTATGCTCAGGCGTGTCACACTCCCTCCCGCCTCTTCCTGCTGACCAAGGTTAGCCCCTGGTGGCTCACTGACGGTGAAGGCCTCTCCTTTCTTAGCAGGTTCTTCCAAGTTGCTCTGGTTTATAAACAAGGCAGCTTCAGGCCCTGGATGTCCTGGCTGAGCCCCTGCACCCCTGGGAGCTCCTTGAAACCGCCCCATAACATGGCATTGAGTGTGGTGAGCTGCCTGCCACACCCTGGGGACAGTCAAGGTCCCCTCCTGCTTCTCCCTCTCTTCCTGCAGTCCCTCCTCCGAGGGGAGTCATCCCAAACGCCACAGCCCAGCGCACTATGCGCAGCTCAGGGACCGCCATAACAGCATCCGGCTGGCTCTCCTCTTTGCCCTTCTGTCCTCGTCCCTCTCAGGGCTTGATTCGGGCATCTCTGTCAGTCAGTGTTCACCTTATCATACAGGTAGCATCCACCAAACCTGCAGTTCTGCAAGAACCCCTCCTGCACTCAGGGGCTTCCCTGCTGCCCCTGGAGGAGGAGCCAGTACCTGGAACCTGGGTGTCCTGCAGCCAGGGGCCAGCTGTGCCCTCGTGGCCACTGCCTGGCTCAGTAACTGCTTTGAAGAAAGCACTGCAGCTTTCAAGATAATGCACCCTCGGCTGTGGTGAACTGTGAGCTTTAAAGAGACGTGGGGCATTTCCCCAGAGACCTGCCCCAGAGCCTGAGCCCCATAACCTGGGGAGACACTTGAGCTTAGCCATAGGTGTGGCTTAAAGAACCCTCCAATACGGCTTCTGATGCTACAATACAAAGCAGAATCATATGAGTAGTTTTCATAAACGTAAATGCCTGGATAAACTGTATAGCTTTATTAACTAAATGTGATTTTATTGTGTTTTCCTGTTTTTAAAATATATTTTGTCTTTCTTGTGGCTTTGAAATTAGAAATTCCTCTTGGGAATACTTCTGAGCTGTAGTACGGCAATGGGGCCCCCGTCTGAATCTGGCTTACTCCTTTTCTCCCTCTCTTTACCATCAGAGGAAGAGGAGGAAGATGGGAAGATCGGTGGCCTATCTCTTAACCTCCTTACACTCCTTTCCACTCGGTAGCAGTAGGAACCCAAGATTGGGCACAAGGGTGTGCCTGTGCTCAATCACCCATCCTTTCACTGAACAAATATTAAATAGGCACCTACTATGTGCTAGATATTTTTTTCAGGTATAGGCTTTACAGATTGGGAAGTCACAATCCCCGTCTTCAAGAAGCTCAGTCTCTTGGGGAACAGAAACACAACCAAATCACTCCCATACACGGAGATCCTGGAAATGTGCATGAGGGATTATGGGGTGCTGAGGGGTCTGCCTCAGCAGGAAGAGAAGGAAGGTCAGAGTCATTGGCACAGGCCCTTAAGGACCAGGAGAGTCTTCCTAGATGGAAAGAAGGGGAAGGTCGTCCAGAGCTATGCCATGCTGCAGGGCAGCCACTGACCCACGCAGTGATTTAGATTTCAGTGAACTAAAATTAAATGAGATAAAAAGCTTAGCAGGAGCTCTGGCAACGCTTCAAGTGCCCAGTGCCACACGTGGCTAGTGGCTGTCACTTGGACACTTCCAGCCCTGCAGAAAGAGAGCTGTTGGGAGTGCCAGCTGTTTAGAATGGGGTGTGGGAATCTGCAGCATCTGGGACACGGGGCCCTAGTCATCAGGAGGGATCAGCTGTGGGGTTTTGCTCTAAAACAGAGCATTCTTCCTCCCAGTGACTGAAACAGGTCCTCCAGGTTGGTGGGATATTCTGGGAAATCTCCATGCAGAGGCTTAACAATTGCACTTGTCTTGGCAGCCCAAGGTGGCCTTTGAGAAACCTGCGGTGTTATGGGCTGCCAGAATTAAAGGGACGGGTTTTTTTTTTTCCCTAGAACAACTTTCTGGAGCAATATTTTAAAGGGAAAGGGGCTCCTTTCACAGGTTTTAAGTATATGCATATATTCAGTCCTCAAAGCAAGCCTTCAAGGTGGTTTGATTTCCCCTACTTAGAAGATGAAAGAATGCAGATGCGGAGACACTGAGCCTGCCAAGTAGGTGGTGTCTCTGCTGCAGGTAGACGAGTGGGAATGGGTGGGGTCCCCTGCTCAGAAGGCGCCCTCCATCAGTGGTGGCAGGGTCACAGAACAGTGCCCTGCAGCATCCCTGTCCCTTCTTAGTTCAAAGGCACCCTCTCCCATGGAGCCCAGGCTCCTGCAGATCAGGGGTTCTTGCAGGGATGGCCCCAGGCCAGCGGCATCACCTGGGAGCTTGCTAGAATTGCAGACTTCTAGGCCCCAGCTCTGAGGTTGGGCCCAGCAACCGAGGTCCTGACTAGGCACAGTGGAGAGTGTCTGTCCACCCGGGAGTATTCACACCCCAACCCTGGTAGAAACGAGTGGGGAAAGGTGGCAGAAGTAAGTAAACAGACAAACAGCGAGACTGGCACAAAGCTACAAATAAACAAGGTGGAGGGCTGGCCTGAGCCTCTGAGCTGCCTCTGAGCCAGACACGTGTCATAAGCTCACATTTGCTTGAGCGCCAGCGGGGGATGGACAGAGTGTGTCCAGAGCACACATGGCCAGCACGCACAGCACGTCTCCTACCTCTGTCCACTGACAGGCCTGTGTGCACACCCAGTAGCAGTGGGCACACTTGGCAACCTGGCTTTTAATGGTCACCATCCAATAAAGCCAACAGGGCCCCTGCAGAAACGGCCCATCTTAGGACGAGCAGGAAAATGTCATCTCGCAGTGGAAGGTGGAGCAGCTCTAAAGGAAAGCAGAGACAAGGGCACAGCAGGGACAGGGATGGCAGGGACAGGAGAGCCTGGCCGCGAGCTACTGAGCCTACAGGGCCCCTTCCGGGTGGAGCGTGGTCCCTGGGCAAGGAAGGCCTAGACACTGGACACTGGTGACCACAGCCAGGCTGGCTACAGGCCTCTCTCATGGGCTGTCCACCCTGGGCCTGGGTGGGGGAGGTGGGCATTGGCTTTGTGGCCTGCAGTTGCCAGCCAGGACAGGCGGCCTGAGTGACTTGCTACCTTGGTGTCTCCACGTGGGCGCGAATGGCTTTCCTAGCTCCACACGTCCAAACCTGAGCTCCATCCTCCACCGCCCACTTGCTCTGCCCTGGCTGAGCGGCGGCCCCCTCTTCTTCCCTCATCATGGGGTTGACTTGGCTCCTCTCCTCTGCTCCCCCCCACTCTTCAGGAAATCCTGTTGGGCCTCTCTCTGGCCACTTCCCCATGGCTGCCCCAGGCCAGACTCCATCCCTCCTCACTTGGGTCCCTGCAGCGGCTCCCTCCCTTCTCCTCCTCCCTCCTCACTTCTGCGCTCCCTCCATATGGTCTGTGCGCAATAGGGTGGCCCACGACCCTCTGAGAGTTTTACCATTTAGTCCTCGGCCTAAAATCCCGCAAATGTGCCCATCTGACTCAGTAAAGCCAGATCCTCGTGATGCCCCCCAGGACCCTGGGAGACCACAGGACCAGTTCCTCTTCCCTCTTTCACCTCCTGCCACCCCCCAGCTGTGCCAGCCACACTGGCCTCCCCGTGGCTTGGGGCCTTTGTGCTGGTTGTCCCCTCCGCCAGGAGAGCTTTTCCTCCACTACGCACAGGCAGCTCCCTCACTGCTCCTCAGATCTGTGCTGAAAGGTCAAGTTCTCACTGACGCTTGTGACCGTCCTATTTAACGGTGCCCCGCGCTCCCTGGATCTCCGTCCTCACACGGCAGCCCCAACACTCCTGGTTCTCTACCTGTGCTCTCTGCTGGTCTTCCCGTGTCCCTCTGCTGAACTGCAACCCTCACGAGGGCAGGGGACGTGGGCAGATCTGTTCCCTGTGTCCTAAGTGCCCGCACAGCAGTGGCAGGTGAGTCTTCACAGTGCGTCTGCTCTCAGCCCTGGGTACCGCTGCGTGGGCGGGTCTGCTCACAGGCCCCCACCAGTGGCGGGGTTAGTGACCTGCCTTTGTCCCCGGGAATGAAGTGACTATGGAAGTTCTCAGTGAGGTGGGAGACAGCCTGGCGCAGACCTCAGGTGAGACTTGTGCTGCTTGAGGGTTGGGGCCTCGGGTTTCCGGAGGGGCAGGACATGCTGGGTGGCTGCCTTTTCAAGCTGCACCCCACCCTCCCACCAGTGCCTAAGCCTCCTGTGTACACCGCTGGTGATCTGGTGGTGAGGGGCCTGGGAGGGCTCCAGACCTGGTGCCAGTTTGGCAATGGACGGTTCTGGACTGAGTGGCAGGGGAGGGAGCCCGGTGGACAAGGAGTGGGGAGCTCAGGTCCGCTCAGCCCCACCTCTGAGCTGCAGGGCGCTCACCTGATGGAGGGAGCAGTTAAGCTCGGTCTCCCTGCCCCAGTCCCGAGGACCAAGAGAAACTGTATGACAATGTTCCCAGTAGACTGAAGAGCTCCGTGGGGACAAGAAGTGGCTTTTACTCCAATAAGTCAAGGCTGGGATCTCTGACCAGTCTGCTCGGGGCTGTTACTGACATTGTTTTGCTTGTTTGAAAGCATCAGGGCTTGCTCTGCGGAGCAAGAGGCAGCCGGGGCGCAGCTCCACGACCCCCCTTCACTGCAGGGCTCCTCCTGGGCGTGGCCGAGTGCCTGTGGGACCTGCCGCTTGGTCCTGGGGTGGAATCCTCAGCCCCACTGGGAAGGAGGGGAGGGAGGGTCAGTACTTTGGTTTGGTGGGGACCTGAGTGGGGAGCAGTAGAGAGGAGGAGGGCGGCTTGTATTGGTAGGGTGCCCTTCTGTGCCCACACAAGTCTGGTCTAAGGGATTCTTATTTTTTTAATGAATTTTCAATCTTTAAAATTTTTTCTTTATATATATATATGGCAGTGGAGGGTATTCTGACATATCATACATACATGGAGCATGACTTATTGTAATTAGGATCCCACTCTTGTGGTCGTCCATGACGTGGAGCTTCACTGGCCATGTGTTCATGTAGGAACACAGAAGAGCTCTCTGATTGATCCTACTGCCTTTCCTGATCCTACCCTTCCCTTCTTGTGGTTTCCCCTCGTCTAATCCAATGAACTTCTATTCTCCCCTGCTCCTTATTTTGTGATAGCATCTGCATATCAGAGAGAACATTTGGCCTTTGGATTTTTTGAGATTGGCTTATTTCACTTACCACGATAGTCTCCAGTTCCATCCATTTACTGACAAATGCCATAATTTCATCCTTCTTTATGGCTGAGTAATACTCCATTGTGTATATATGCCACATTTTCTTTATCCATTCATCTGTTGAAGGGCACCTAGGTTGGTTCCATAGCTTATCTATTGTGAATTGAGCTGCTATAAACATGGAAGTGGCTGCGTCACTGCAGTATGCTGATTTTAAGTCCTTTGGGTATATGCTGAGGAGTGGAGTAGCTGGATCAAATGGTGGTTTCATTCTAAGTTTTCTGAGGAATCTTCGTACTGCTTTCCAGATTGGTTGTGCCAGTTTGCAGTCCTACTAGCAATGTATGAGTGTGCCTTTTCCCCAACATCCTCGCCAACACCTATTGTTGCTTGAATTCTTGATGACTGCCATTCTGACTGGAGTGAGATGGGATCTCCGTGTGGTTCTGACTGGCATTTCTCCAGTTGCTAGAGACGCTGAGCACTTTTTCCTGTGTTTGTTGACCGTTTGTATTTCTTCTTCTGTGAAGTGTGCTCCAGGGGATTCTTATTCCTACCTTAAAGACCAGAGAACGGAGGCTCAGAGAGGGTGTCAACCTGGCCCAGCCTTACTGGGAACCGGCGCGAGTGGCACTGGCACTCCAGGCTGCTGCTTCCCACCCCTTCCCAAGGCGCCGTGCTCCTCCTGCAGCTCCTCCCTTCCTGTGTCATAGGCAAGCCTTTTGGTTTCTCTCTTCCGTTTCCTCAGTTACAAAAGGCAATGGCCACCCCTTGGTGAGTGGTCTCAAGATGTCTGGCGGTCAGAAACCTGGAGCGGAGTGTCGCCTGTGAGCAGGGACTGCCGCTGTGATTCCGGAAGACTTCTGCCCCGTGATGCCCTTGCTCAAGAACCTGCAGTGAGTCCCTCAGTCTCCCCTGGCCTGGAAACTGCTGGGCCGCCCTCTCTTACGCTCCTGCATCCCCTTCAGCCGGCTTGGAGCTCTTGTTAATGGTACGTCCTCCCCCTGAAGGGACCGGGCCTCTCGCTGCCTTTCGGCCCTGATGAGCGTGGCCCTCCCTCCAGGACGCCTCCTTGCCGGCCCGCCTGGCCCCGTGGCATCAGCCCACTGCTGGGTGCCCGTGTGCTTGTTGCTCCCCAGGACCTCCGGGAGTGCGGCTGGGCTCAGGTCCTGGCTCGGGTTCTGGAGAATGCTCATAACACGTTATGCTTTGCTCGGGATCCCGAGCCAGACACTCAGCGGACACTGGCAACTGATGAACCCGTCCAGGGAATGGGTCAGCTCTCTTCTTCCCCGTGGTCATGGCGGCTTTCCCTGTACCCCTCCCTCCCTCCTCTTCTGGAGTTGAGGCTTCTCACCTGAGCTCACCTGTGCCTGGCTTGGAGCTGCTCCTCCCCTCTGCAGGCCATCTGGCCAAGGATGCCCATCCTGAGCCCAGCCACACCTGGGCGTCTCCTGGCCTGGTTGTCTTCCAGGAACCTTGAGAGCAGGGCGGAGTCTTGCCTGCCTGGGGCCCGTGGTAGGTGCTTAGTGCTTACACGTTAGCAGGGCTGCACATGGACCTCAGAGGAGGGCGGCTGAAATCCGCCCAGACCTGCACGCTTCCAGGGTCTCCCCATATCCACATGAACACACCAGTTCCCACTGGGAAGGTGACAAAGAAGCAGAGGTTTGGGGGCTCACGCTGGTTTGAACTGTGCACACCTGGGCTTCCTGGTGAGCAAATGGCAGGTGACATGGTGCAGACCTTGTAGGGCTGGCTGCTCCCGCCCTGGTGTGCTGCCTCGTCCGAGGCCAAGGCTCTGGGCCCTTGATCTTGAATTGGAAACTCCAAAACCACGATCCAAGATAAGCTTTTCCTTGTTGCAAGTTAATTATCTCCCAGGATTTCCTTGCAGCATTGGGGATGGGCTGGCAGAAGAGGTGGCTTTGCAGAGAGTGAGGCTGGCCTAACTGAGGGGTCCCCTTCCCAGGGAACCGTCTAAGGCTTTCTGGTATCTTCATCCCTTTCTGTTGCTGCAGCAGAGTACCCGGGCCGGGGCATTTGCAGAGGAAGGTCTGAATCAGCACGTGGTTCTGGAGGCTGGGGAGTCCAAAGCATGGTGCCAGCATGCCCGGCTCCTAGTGCAGGTCTTGTGCTGCCTCAGGTCAGGGCAGAAAGTGGAAAGGCGAGTGTGCTGTGTGAAGAGGCAGACGCAAGGATGGCCTTGCTCCCAGATGTGCTCACGTGCAGTCCAGACGCTGAAAGGACACTGACCCCTGGAAGCCTCCGTGCCTCCTAAAGGCCCACAGCCTCTCAACACCAGTGCACTGGGGTTGGAGGGGACAGGTCACATTCAAACCACAGTGCCAGGGACGAAGCCCAGAACCCCTGGGCTCAACCCTGCCTCCTCCCACCTGCCAGAGTCACCCTAGGCCTGGCATGGCTCGGGGAGGGTCACGGGGGCCGAGGCCTGGATCTCCGCCTACGTGAGATAAGGGCCTTGTATTCGATGGTGTTGGACCCTTTCCGTCCCAGCAGGAGTGGCCCTGGCTGAGGTCTGTTGGTCCTGCGGGAGGACCTGGCTTGGGGCGTGGTGAGCGAAAGCGTATGCTCAAGAAGCAGGAGCGCTGCCCTTGGGACCTGCGGCTGCCCATGCAGGGTCTGGGTGGGCAGGACCGCCCGCGCCTTGACAGGGCGCCAGTCTGCGGGCTACGGTGTCTCATCTGTAGCGCCCACGGCAGGAAACGGGGCAGGGGCTGGGGGACGTCAGGTTTCTCAGTCACTTTTTCACACTAACTGATGGCAGAGGTGCACCTGGGAGGAGAGCCAGGCCAGATGGCACTGGCCATTCTGCCACTTAGGTGGGGACTTAAGTGATTAACACACACACAAAAAAACAGATGCAGTTTTGTTTATTTTCCAGGCTGCTGGAACAGGTCTTGCCAGTTACTTTAAGTTTCAAAAAGAAGCAAAACACAAGCAAATGAAGTGTATGGGTCAGTGGGGCCCAGTGTGTCGTGTGGGGCGGTGGCTGAGATCCCAGGCCAGCGAGGGAACTGAGTCACTTGCTTTAGGATTTCGTGGCTGCCGTTTAAGTGAGTGCTGGGTAGCGGCTGTTTGCCGGGCTGTGACCAGCTCTGGGCTCATGGCTCACTGGTCCTTGCAGCTCTCCGGTGCTGTGCTCTCCAAGGCTCCTCCACCCTCCTTCCCAGGCTTCCGGAGAGGGGATGCGCTTCTCTGCTGGCTGGGGAAGTTTTCCACCCCACATCACCATCACTTGTTCTAAAAGCAAAATTCACGTTTGCAAGGCCACACACACACACACACACACACACACACACACAGCCTCTGTGCTCAACAATGTGCTTTTTAATATAGAAAAAGCACAGAAACAACAGGCCCACTATAGTCCCGGCAACCAAGGGCAGGGGAGTCGTCCCCGTCCAGCAGGAGACCATGTCCTCATGAAGGCTGCCCTCCAGCTCTGCGCAGCTCACAATCCCAAGCTTTGTGATGACTGAAGAATGGAGGCCTGTCCCCTTTCCCTCAGACTCCACCCTGCTGGCCCCAAAGGTCACAACAGTGATGTCACGGAAAAGCACGTGTTCAGAGACTGTCCTGGGAAGAATCCCTGCAGACCGTGGGTGGGTCCCTGGCAGCTGGCGGAGTCCCGGGGCAGCGCACTGAGAGGGTGCATGGCCCCCGTGGAGATCCCACAGAGGGAGGGGATGCGCTGTCCTAGTCTCTGCTCTCCGGGGACCCACCAGGCAGAGAGGGGGCACTGGGCGGCTGGGGCCCAGCCCCTCCCCCGGGCGGCATCTCCAGCCCCTTCTGCCCAGCCCTCTGAGGGGCAGCCCATTGCAGCATGCCCATGGTACAGGGTCTGTAGTCCTCGAGCCAGAGATTGCATGTGCCCCTTGGCTGCCTGGGATGCCTGCTTCCTACAAGCCTGGGGACACAGACTCACGAGGAATGCCGGGAAGATCCCAAAGAGGACACAAGAGTGCTTCCGCTGACTGCCCCGACAGCCGGGCACCCTGGCGCAGGATGTCATCCCAGCCATTCGGGGGGCTGAGGAAGCAGGATCCCAGGTTCAAGGATAACCTGGGCAACTTAGCATGGCACTGCCTAAAATAAAAAATAAAAAGGGATGAGAGTGCGGCTCAGCGATAAAGCACCCCTGGCCGGTACCAAAGGAAGAAAGAAGTCACCCTGATTGGGTACTTGCTGCTGGAACTGTCCCAGTACTTGCCTGGGATTTGCTGGGATGGCCTCCACCACTCCGTGGGGGCCGCTGCTGCATTTCAGAGCTAAAGAAAGAGGCAGCAGCTTAGGGATGTAGAGGGGCACACAGCTCAGAGACCGATCCCCCTGCAGAGAAGAGGCGGGAGGGGGAGACGCAGCAGCTGTGTCCCCTCGTGTGCACATGGCAGACTTGGAGCCAGGCCTTCGACTCCAAAGCTAAGATGGTGCCTTGCCCTGGTTTGGACACTGCCACAGGTCAGGAGGGGTGGGCCTCAGCCAGGAGCCTGGCTCCTGGCTGTGAGGCGGTGCACCGCCATGCGCCCCTTACGCCCTCCTCTGTGCCTGCTGCCTCTTTTCCCTCAGGGATCAGGGTCCTTCCGCTGGCCTCTGCCCAAGGCCTCCACTGTATCTCTGCCACCTGACACCCTCTGTCCTCTGGGCCTGGCTTCCTTGGCTCCGACAGCTGCTCAGTAGCCTCAGGCTGCTGTGGCATCCTCCCTGAGCCGATGTCCAGCACTCAGGAACAACTGTCCTTGGCCATGTCCTCTGACGGCTGCTCTTTTGGTGACTCCTGTGGCCTTTTGTGCCCCAGCTTGTGACACTTTTCTCATCCTCATACCTGATCATGCCCCACAACTCTGTGCACCTCTAACCTCATGCTCCAGGTGTGCCCAGAGCTGCACCTTAGGTGGAGCGTGTTTGGGTGGGAGGCTAGAGGCCAGGAGGACGTCAGCAGTTGGTGGCACCCACTCCTGCAGAGAGAGGGACTGGAGAGGGGTGGGCAGCAGGGTCCGCTGGGTAGCCGGAGGCTGGGTGGAGCTTACCCTCCTGGAGCTGAGTTTGCTTCCAGAGTCAGATTAGCAAAGGCCACCGCCCCCTCAAGGGAGGTTTCAAGGAAGTTTGCCTCACTGCAGGAGACTTCCCTAGAAGACCTTCAGAAGACTCTTCAACCCTTCAACCAACTCCAAAGTAGCTGTGGCAGTCTCGGGTTGTGCAGAAGGCAGAGGCTCTAAAAATAGAAAGCATTATTATTACCCATTAAATTTCTTCCCACCTACAGAATTTTCTGAAAGTAATAAGAAGAGGAAGGCCTGAGTCTGCTGAGTGTTCAGGGAGAGAGGCCTTGAGAGGTGCTGAGAGAGGGGGGCTGGGGAGGTGGGGCTGGGGGAGTGGAGGGGGCAGGTGAGGTGGGGCTGGGGGAGGGGAGGGGGCAGGTGAGGTGGGGCTGGGGGTGGGGGCCATGGTGGGAATCACCGGGTGCACCGGACAAGGGAAGGGGTCCTTTCAGCATGCACTGACCTTTGGAGGCAGGTGCGCTGGGTATTGAAACAGCCCGCACTGAGGTCCACCCCTGGTCCTGGCACCTGTCTCTGCAAGTGCCCCTGACACTCTGAGAGGTGTGGCCTCTAGGGCCCTCACTCAGTCCCAGAGCTGGCCACCACTCGGGGCTGAGGAGGGCCCTGGTGGTGACCAGGGAGCTGTCAGAACACTGGACTTTGTTTTGTTTGATGGGAAGGGCCCTCCAGTGGGATCAGCGTCAGGTCCCACCCCAGGTTCTGCCCTGTCCCTCTGTTGGCGTCACTAACGTCTCTGCCACAGTCCACATTACGTTCACGTCTCCTGGGTCTGCTCTCCTCCCGGGTGCTTTTGCTTGGTCAGGGGGCCTCCTAACTCGCCCCCACAGATGATCCCATCCCTGGGACACGCAGCAGGACCCCCTCTGGAACCTTGGCCCCTGGTGAGTGGCGTGGCAGCCAGCCCTGGAGTAGCACTGCACCAGGTCGCCCTTGGCTGCAGGTAAAGTGGTGCAGCAGCAGCAGTTTCGCACGGTCAACAGAGCCACCCTTCTGTGCTCCCTCTTCCCCAAGATGGAGGTAATGAAGTGTCTGGCCCGATGCTGCGGAACATGGAAGGAAACTAGTGTAAAGTGCTTGGCACAGCCCGGCACGCGGTTAGTGCCCAGGAAATGTTAGCTACTGGCATTAGTGTCTGTAGGAAGAATTGTCCCCCAAATTGGAATTCTCTTCTCCCAGCCTAAAACCAAGCTGTCCCTCTGTGAGGGAGGGGAAGAGCCACGGGCATCCTTGCCCATCAGTCCCCAGCACTGTCCTTGCTTCCTCCGGCTTCGCCCTGAGCTGAAGACTCTCCTCTTGATGAGGACAGTGGACACTCATCCTCTGCTTTCTTATAAGGCTCAACACAAATGAGCGCTCTTAGGCACAAAACCCTGGAGACGAGTATCATTATTTTCCTCCCTTGCTCGAGGTCACGTGGCTAGTAATAACTGTCCTGTGAGGCTGTTTGATCCAGGGTCTGTGATTTTTGACTCCTAAGTCATATGACCTTCACTCAGCCCAGCATTGCTGAGTCCCTAGTGTGGACCACCTACAGGGTTGTCTCCTCTGGAGCTTGTGGCCCTCTAAGACCCTTTAGACCTTACGCTCCTATGCCACCAGCCTTTATGATGTTTGTACATGAGAAGAGCACTCCTGGACAGGTGCTGTTCTTGGGGACACCCCCCAGAAGCTCTTATGGATTGCTCCTTGCGTGTGAGCTCCTCAGCTCAAATGCATCTCCTCTTAGCCTCATGGCTGGTGTCTTAGCCTGGAGCCCGCTCTTCACTCTAATACCAGCTCAGGGTGACACATACTCCAGCTGCACAGAGCAACTATGGTGAGGAGTCCAGATGTCCCTTCCCCCCTCCTGTCTCTGTGACTGACTGTCCCTAGTTTTGCTGGTTGTTTCCAGGCTGAACTATGTTTGAGCTTATACATCTTTTTCTTGGTCTTCAACTTTAAACAGTGTTTACTGGTTTTTCACTATAGGAGAGGAAGCATTTAACTCCTGTTTGGCTTTTGTTTTTTCATTGTTTGCCCACCATGTATTTTCTTTTCTTTTAATTTTTGGCGCGGGTTGAGCCCAGCACCTGAAGCGGGCTGAGCTTTTGCCCTCCCTCTGAGCTGCTCCTCAGCCCCGACCCATGCCATTTAAAGTCATAGATTATAATTCATAGTTTTGAACCATCACTGGTCATCCCCTCGACTGTGGACAGAGCCTCCTAATGCTGCACTATCGAGGGAGGGATTTGCCTCCAGCTGCCCCTGGTCCGTCAGCTCTCCTGTCTCTGCAGCGTGGCTCTGTCGGGTAGTATTTAGGTTCCGCTCTGTGATCAGATTAAGAGCTCTGTGTTTGTGTGCCACACTGAAGAGCAGCGAGGATCAGCACTGTGCATTCATCATGACTCTCTGAGCCGAGGAGCACCTAGGCCCTGGAAAGGATGCATTTCTGTGTTGCCCGCACGCAGATCTGTCCGCCCTGCTCAGGTCGTGAGGTCCTCTCTCTGGCCTGGTTTGATGTGGCTCTTTCCAGTGCCGGCTCCTGTCTCTGGGACTCCTCTGCAGGACAGTGCTGTTCTGGGTGGCATTCCCAGTCCCGCAGCTCCCTGTTCCTGAGGCTCTGCAGGAGACTTCTTGGTGCTGGAAGACATCTTCCTCAAAGCCCTGACCTTCTGCAGGCCTTGTGTCCCCGGTGCTCCTGAGCTGCCGCGGACCGTGCACTCTCCCCAGGCTCACCTTCACTCTTCAGGTCCCCATCTCCACCTGCACAGCTGCGAGCAGGTGGGTGCCTGCAATGCCGTGTGCAGAAGTGTGCGTGGGAGGACCCTCCTGGTCTCTGCACGTCAGGACCCCGGCTCACCCTTGGTCACCCTGCAGAGCACTGGGGCTGGGATAGATTTCCCTGAGACTGGCCTCTGGCATGGTTTCCGTGGTGACGGTCCGTCTATGAGTGGCTGTTTTGCAGGTGACCAGCTCTGCTTTTCCCCTCTCTCTGAAGCTTTTGAGACCTTTCTGAAAAATCCTGGGTGCTTTCCAGCTGTGACTGGGATGACTTGGAGTTGCAGCTGGTTTGTGCTTTTGTGAGTTCCAGGCTCTTTTCTGTGGGTTCATCCTCTTTTCTTTCTTTCTTTTATTACTTTCTGCCTTCCATTTTCTCTGCACTCATTCTCCGGAACTGTCCCTAATGGGTGATCCACCTCCTAGGTGGATCCTTTATGCCTCTTCACTTTTCTCTAATATTTTCCATCTCTTTTTCTATTTGATCTATGGTCTGGAGGATTTCTTTGACTTTGACTTCCAGGTGTTCTATCGACTTTTTTCTTTAGCAGATGTATCTTTAATTTGTCATAACTATTTCTTGCTATATGACTTTAATTTTTATAGCAACAGATTTTGTTTTATGGGCATAATATCACTCTTAATATCTTTAAGCACAATAATTAGAATTGTTTTAAAAGTTCTATTTTTCCATGGTCCATGGCGCTTGCCTATAATACCAGTGACTTAAGAAGCAGAGGCAGGAGGATCCCAAGTTTGAGGCCAGCCTCAGCAATTTGGCAAAAATTAAAAAGGGCCGGGAATTAATTCAGTGGTTAGAGCACCCCTGGGTTCACTCCTGGAACCCCTCCTGCCCCACAGCACACATACACATATATACACATACACAGCAGATTCTGAAAGTTCTGTTTTGTTTTCTCTGGGGTCAGTGCTTAATTCATTCATCTGGATTTGTGTGTGTGTGTGTGTGTGTGTGTGTGTGTGTGTGTGTGATGGTGATCTTTCTTAACACCTAGGGATCCTTGGAAAGATGTATATATTTCATACCAGGGATTGAACCCAGGGGTGCTTAACCACTGAGTCACATTCTCACATTTTGTATTTTTTATTTTGAGACAGGGTCTCACTAAGTTTCTTAGGTCCTTGACAGATTGCTAAGGCTGGCTTTGAACTTCTGATCCTCCTGCCTCAGCTTCCCGAGCCACTGGGATCATAGCTTAAAGAGTAAATTGATTAATTTCTGATGTTGGCATGAACTTCTTTGGTGGATGTACAGTCCTGTTTTCTATCCAGGCCTCTCTTCCAGGCAGAAGTCAGTTGAAGTCCCCAAGTCCCTGTGCTCATAGAACCTACAGTCTTAAGGGTGCAAACATCATCTTCATTGTTGACATACAAAATGATAATAATGAAATAATAGGGAGGCCTAATTCAGACTGGAGCCCTAGGGGTGGCTCTGCTGAGGAGGTGACATTTTATGGGGAGGCTTGCAGGGTAGGTGGGGATAGATTGCAGGCTTAGAGATCCTGGGGCAGGAAAGAGCGTGGCGGGTTCCAGGCAGGGAAAGGAGGCCCCTGTGCCTGTGGCCTGTGACCACCTTGAGACATCAGTTTAGGATAACAAAGAAGCCAGAGGCCAGATCATGGGGACCTCGAGGTCAAGTTATGGACAGAGATATTTTTCTCATTGCAGTGAAAAATCCTTCAAGGATTTGAAGCGTGGGAGTAACAAGGTGGAACATATGCTTTGAAAACAACGTCCTGGCGGCCTGCAGCTAATGGAATGAGTGGGAACAGTGGAGCAGGGAGAGAAGTCAGGGGTATCCGCAGCGCTCTGGGCAGGGGGAGAGGAGAACCAGGTCAGTGCCCTGGAGATGGGGAAGTCGTGCAGGACAAGCTGTGGGGGGTGGAGGAGGAGGGCGAGGGTGGTTTCAGGGATGCCTCTCAGGTTTCTGGCATGAATGGCGTGGTAGATGGAAATGCCATGTGCAGATGGAGACCCCTGGAAGAAGAGCAGACTTGAGGGAAGATCCCGAGCCCAGCGGGGTGATGCTGGGTGTGAGATGGACGAGGGACATGGAAACCTGCATGTCCAGTGGCCTCTGGGCATTTGGGTCTGGAGACGATTGTCACCAGGCTGACAAGGGTGACTTATGTGGGCTGTGGCTATCGAGGCTGAGGGTTTTATTTGGGAAGATTGAAAGAGACCATGATGTCTTGGTTAACAACAGGGACTGGTCGTGGGGCGGGACTGTCCTCTGCAGGTGAGACCACTGCAGCCCTGCCTCGCGCTCACTGGGAACCTGCTCCATGTCGTCCCAGCTCAGGGGCGTTCACCTGCTTCTTGGTCTTGTTTTCACACATGACACTCACATTTCGTGGCTGATGGAGGGCAAGTGCTTTTTGCAAGGTCGTACGTGTTAGGAGTCGCTGCGCCAGGATTTGGACCCTGGTCTCCTGATTAGCTGGACCCACTTCACAGAGGCACGTGGAGGAGGAGCAGGGTGGGAGAGGAAAGAGCAGCTTCAGTGTCCAAGGACCTTATGGTGCGTCCCTCCAGGAATGTCTGAGAGGCATCATGTGCAGGCGGTCACCAAGCAGCCAGGGAGTCGGGGATGGAGAGGCAGAGAGAGGCCGCGGCTTCCCTCACGACAGGACAGACAGTCCAGCACCACTCGGGTGAGTGAGCCCGTGAGCGCCGCGCCCAGGGATGCTAAAAAAAACTGGTTTCAGCTTCGAACTTTAAAAAAGACATCAGATGGTACTGAGTGTGTTTTAGGTGTGGACATGATGCTACAGGGTACCGAACAGGGAAGGGGCGACTGCAGTGCAGCCGTGAGCACACCCCTCCTTGCCAGTCCCCTCTCCTTCCCGCGTGGAAAGGCAGCTGAATGCCACGTATTTGGTGTGGGCTTCCCAGAACCCTCTTGCCACCTACGGTCCTCACGCACGTTGGCTCTGCAGACCTGCTGGCCCTGCGTGTCTGCTATTTCACGTCCTCTGGCCTCCCTTTCCCCATTTCCTCCCTCCTGGCCCTACAGCCCCTGTTTTGTTCTCTAGTTCTGTGTGTTTGAATTTTGAAGAGGCTTCACGGACAGTGAGGTCGTGCATTGCGGTATCTCTGTGTGGCGCTCACGCAGCACCTGGCCTCCAGGCCCACCCAGGTCGTAGCAGAAGACCTTGCTCTTTCACTGTTATCAGCAGAAAGTCGCCCCTTGGTCTGTGTGCTCCAGAGTTCCTTTGTCTATTCATCCACCGGCCCCGGCGCTTCCACATCTCAGCTGTGGTGACTCGTGCGGTGTGAACGTGGGGACGCGGATATCCTCACAGGTGGCATTGCATCCAGCCGTGGCTGGGTTGTATGGCTGTTTTGTTTTTCACTTAAGGAACCCCCACATTGTTTTCCAAAATGCTTGTACCTAGCAAGGTGCCACCCCCAGGGCACAAAAGCTGCCTTTCTTCTCATCCCTGCCGAGCCTGGCCATCGTTGGCCTCTTTGACATCTGGCTTTAGTTGGGTGGCTTTTTCAGGGAAGTGAGTCGAGCTGGCTATTTTTGCTGGTCTGTTTTGTTGTTCCTGGCTGCTTGCTATTTGCAGGACCATGTCTGGCAGCCGTGGGCTGTGGCTTATGGTGTACCAGTGGCAAAACCAGATAGTTCAAGAGACTAAAGGATTTCTGTGCAAAACTACGAATGTTTCAATTCTTCCTCTTGTAAATATAATCATTAATGTAAACACGATTGAGAATTTGTAAAATCTTGAGAGAATTGCAGAAGAGAACAGAAATCACCCCAACATCTCATAAGCTAGAATCAGCCATTGTTGGATTCTGTTGTATCTCTTTCCAATCTCAAGAATACTTTTGCGGAGCTGGGGTTGTGGCTCAGTGGTAGAGCGCTTGCCTTGCGTGCAGGAGGCACTGGGTTTGATCCTCAGCACCACGTAGAAATAAATAAATAAAGATATTGTGTCCATCTACAACTAAAAAAAGTACTAAAAAAAAAAAGAATACTTTTGCCAAGTCACTTTCAACTGTGACTTGAGTCACGGGCATTCCCCTTCCCCTGCAGGGGCACTTGATCCTACACTAGTGCAGGAATGGAAGACTCTGGCTCGGCTTTGCAAAGTCCACCGGGAATGATTTCCCTACTGCTCCCGGTGGCCCACGGCCTGGCAGCACGAAGCCTTTGCACTTGCTGGGGAGCCGCCTGCTCCGCACCTCCCTCCTTTATCCCAGCAGAAAAAGTGTAGACGTTGCTCAGTGAACACAAGTTAGCTCAGCTCCACCTGCCTTGAGGCAACGAGTAAATTGCCTTTATAATTACCAAACCCAACAGGAGACAACACTCTTCACAGCTGCAACGGGCCAGGACCTGGGTCTTGCTAGCAAAGAGCAGGAACAAGGAGATAGCAAAGGCGGATGGGGCTGGGGCCGAGCTGCGGGACCCAGGCAGAGGCTGAGGTGGACGGGTGCCCAGGCCAGCGTCTGAAGCAGGACTTCTAGATGGGCATCTCCATCTAGGGCCACGTGGTGTGTTGGGGATGGACAAGTGTGTTTCCTCGGTGACAGGGCCACAGGCATGACGCCGTCGGGCACAGTCACAGGCACACGCTTTCTCCTCAGGGTCAACTCAGCACCTCAGCCACGGGGCTGTGCCAAGCTGGGCAGGGAGGAGCTTGCTGGAGTCACCCACCGGGGACAGCAGTCCTGACGCGTCCCTCGTAGTTTGGTAGCCTCTCAGCCTGCAGGTTCTGCGTGTTCTTGTGTTTAAAAGCCACGGGGTCCAGCTCCAGGGCACACAGGGATCTGAAGCTGCGCTGACCCCTGGGAAGCTGGTACCCCTGCATTCCCTGCAGTGCGGCCTGCTACCTCTGCATTCTCCTCCGCCCCCGCCCAGGGCGCAGACACCCCCTTTCCCATCTGCAGCCTCTGGTTCTTATCAACAGCGGCTCCTCTTCCCCAGATCCTGTAATGCCCGTTGCCATGGCGCCCGGGCACTTGGCATTACTAAGACAATCTCTCTTAGCAAGCCTGTCCCCCCAGGAAGCAGGCCCAGGCCCTTGCGCGAGGCCATGAAACTGCACCACAGTGGCGTGGGGTGTGCTGAGGTGAGGACAAGGTCCAGGTGGGCTCATATCCCAGCTGGGCAGCACCTGGGGCTCAGCCACGTCCCCTCCCTACCCTCCTTTCTGCCACCACCCATGGTAACGGTCATTCCAGCAAGCTTCCCGCTTGACGGAAGGCCTTCAGGTATGGTCCACTTTCCATCCCCACAACATGCCTGTGGACTAGGGATCTCGTGCTCACTTTGCCGGCTGAGGGAACTTGGGCTGGGTTCAGAGGGCACTGACCGCCCAAGGTCCCAGACACTCGGGAGAAGTTCTGACTCAAAGCCAGATGCGGCACCGGCCTCTACTTTCTCCCTTCACCGACACCAGGTGGCCAGGCAGAGAGACGGGGAGATGGCAGGCATACGGGTCCTGTGCTCTCAGGTGGTGCTCAGTCCTGACAGGCTGGTGTGAGGGCTGGAAGGTGCCTTTTCCTGAATCAGACCAGCAGAGCCACAGCTGACTCGCCACCACTGGCTGGGGCTGCTGTTCCCTAAAGGCGTAGACGTGGCAGCTCCCTCCCCAGTTATTATGAACAGGGCAGTTGGCAGGAGGCGGGAACATGGATCCTGCATCAGCCACACCCCAGAGACGACCCACACTCCAGCAGGTGGACGAGAGGCCCGGCACAGCAGGCCCACTACAGCAGAAGCCGGTGGCGTCATTCTCCCACCAGCTGCCCACTGCCACCAGTTGTGCCCCACCCTGGGGCTCAGTCCACAAGGGCCTAAAGGGAGACTGGTGTGAACCTGCCAGCTAGACAACTACTAGTCATCATGCTGATATGCGCTGCCGATGAGGAAGGGGGTGGGTGGGTGGAGACAGGCCTGTGTCGGATGAGTGGGAGGACAGGACGCAACATCAATTGCTTTTGAAAGAGACGGGTTTTTTTGGTACTTGGGGTTGAACCCAGCAGTGCTTTACCACTGAGCCACATCCCCAGCCCTTCTTATTTTTTTATTTTGAGACATGGTTTCATTAAGCTGTTTAGGGCCTTGCTAAGTTGCTGAGGCTGGCTTTGAACTTGTGATCCCCCTGCCTCAGACTCCTGAGCCACTGGGATTATAGGCGTGCACCACCATGCCCCACCGAAGGAAGAGACTCTAACTCAGAGAGGTGGGTGACATGCCCTGCCCACAGGAGGGAATGGAGCCTCTGCCACATTGTAGTTGTCCCAAGCCCTGGGTGAGGAGGCAGAGGAGCACCAGCCAGAGGCTGAGGCTTTCTGGGCAGTAGGTGAAGCGATGCCAGCCTGTGGGTACGCTGCTCATTGACAGAACCCAGACGTCACACGGCCAAGTGGGATGCAGGGCAGAAACAGGCACACGCTGCTGGGAGTGGGTGCACGGAGTCCCACGGGCAGGGAGAGGCGGAAAGAGATACATAGAGACGCATGGAGAGGACGGTGGGGGATAGAGTCGAGCCTGCTGGCTGGGGGCAGAGTGGCATTCAGGCTGTCCCGAGGACTGGGCCGGACTCCCAGAATGAGGGCGGGAGAGGGGCGGACGGTGTTCACCTGGGGCACCAGTGTGAGCACAGGCAGGGTCTGAGGAACAAAGGCCCGCGTTTGGGGAAGAGCCTACCGGCCCCTTCTGCGCCTGCGTGCGCTGTCTAGTGCGGAGGCAAAGCCCTGGAGAAGTGGGGTGTGGCCAGCGTGGGAGCCGCTGCGGGCAAAGAGGGCCCATTAGGAGTAAGTGGTCCGAGGAGTTGCGTCAGAGTGGTGCATTAGGCGGATTGATGTGTCAGGAGAGCACAGGATGGATGGCAGGGAGGGGGAGCCTGGCTGCCACGCCACCTCTGCTGTACCGCCGGAGTGATGGGAGCGATGGATAGACAGGCTTTGAAGCCGTCCCCTGCGCACCCTCCCGGGGAACGCGGGCATTCCTGTTAGCACTGCTTCTTGCTGCTTTTCTTACCTACCAGGGGCAAGTGGCCCTCCCTAGAAGTGCGGAGAGGGCACGTCCCTGCCTCTCAAACAGCGGGAGACGAGAGGCTGGAGAACAGCCTGTCAGCTGAGCTCAGTTTCTACCCTGGTGACCTTTGCTTTTGGTGGCCTGGAGTCCTGGCCCTTCTTCCATCTGCCTGGATGTCAAGGGGAAGTTCTTCCGTTGCTACTGCTATTTGCATCTCTGCTTTGGCAGGTGGACAAGAACAGGACCTGGAGCTGGACTAGAAGCTTCCATGCAGGACCAAGTTGCCCCTCGTGGGGTAGAGGGTGTGCAACAGAATCACCCCAGACACAGGCTTCCACTTGGTGTTGAGAAGGCCCCAGGCCCTCAATGTCCAGCCGGCTGGAGGGTCACACGTGAGCCACTGTGCTCAGGCCGTTGCAGACAGTCTCATCCTCCTCAGCTGCTCCTGGGAAGTCACAGGCCTCAGGAAAGCATGGCATATACAGTTAAATCTGGCCCTCTGCAGATCTCACTCAGGTGGGGTCCTCACTGTCCACCTCCAGGAACTGGCTGTGGAGCCGGATGGAGACACACACATCCAGGCCCCTCCAGCCCCAAAGATTCTGGCTTAGAGAGGTAGGGTAGGCCTGGGGATCCCTGTGCCTCACCAGCCCCCGGGGGTCCGATGCAGAGGGTTCTGGCCTGGAACCTGCCTTAATTATCACCCCCGCATGTCACCGTGCCTCTTCAGGGTGGATCAACACCAGCTGAAGTGTGTCTAGTCCCTCTTCTGAGGCTAATTTAATACACCAAGCATGGAGCTTTCTCGAACTCTGACACTGCTGGACGTTCTGACTTGAAGTCCTGCTCGCTTGCCCAGTCGACTGTTTCTCTGCCTACGGCCACCTCTCCTCCTTTTTGCTACCAAGCTGAGTTGCTGGGATGCTGGTGGGTCCTGCAGCTCTCCTTCAATTCCTTGCAACACAAAATTCCTCCTGGCTCTTTGGGCTCAGCCGCCTCACGGTGCTGAGGGCTGCCGTGTGGGGCCTGTCGAGGAAGCCCGTCAGCTGAGTACTCCCTGGGGCTTCCCCTGGGCAGGAAGGCACCCAGCAAGGCAGATTCCCAGGCTCTAGAATCCAGATCCTTCCCAACGATAGCTGTCTTGGATTTGGCTCTTATTGTGTTTCATGTCATCTGTGAATGGGCTAGTGGCCTGCTGGAATCTCTTGGCCTTGTGCACACAAAGGTTCAAGATGTGGTTTATTTAGTGGCAAGACTTTCTAATGATGTGAGGATCCCAGCACAGAACAAGGTGTATCCTAGCCCTGTCTTGACGTCCACCCAGCAGGCCTTCGGAGGGGACGGTGCAGCAGCTAGGTCCTGACACAGCCCACCCCTGGGAGCTCTCAAATGAACACAGAGTCGAGTGGATGGACATTTGCTCTTGTGTAAATATAGCTTGCAGTGGCCTTTGGGTCAGGCTGAGGCTGATGGTGAACTTGCAAACGCCTGTCACCCCACCCTGTTCAGCTGCTGGCTCTGATGATTGGCCTCCTGCTGACATGGGGTGGTATATTTGGAGCCTCTGCCCCAAGAGCGAGTGGGATCTGAAAATAGATGGCTTTGCTTGTGTGACGGGGCTGCAGCCTCCAAATCCACCCCTGAATGTGTGCATCTCCGTGGCCAGGAGCCAGCGCCATGGTCAGTCTTCCCGTAGAGTCTGAGTGGCAGGCATGGCCTCGGGAGGGCTGTGCTTAGAACCTCTTCCTCCTTGTCAGGGACTGAACATCCCTGAGCCCCAGTGCTGACTTCCACCTCTTGGGCAAGGGCTCCTTGGGTGGAGACCCCCTCTGGATTGGAGGGCCCCACATTTGCTCTGCAGCTCCTCTCAGAGGGGACCAGACGTTTCCCCCAGGCACGTGAATCTTCCTCTCGTCAGGATCACGGTTCTGTGTCCTGAGAGCTCCCCAACGCACTGCAGCTGTGGTCGGGGTGCTCACAACAGGAAGGGTTTCGTGATCTTCACATGACTGGAGATGAAGAGCTTGGGACGTCTACATGACCCCCACTTCACCTGGAAGATTCATGACTAACGTTGTGCCGTGGAAGGTCAGGTCGGGTCCTCGAGCTCGCAGCCCACAGCTCTGGAACGGTGGGGATGGAGTCTGCCCTGTTGGTGATTGTTGTCTCAGGTCCCTGACAGGCGTTTAACAAGACTTGCTGCTGTGTACCAGGCACCGTGCTAGATTCTGATGGTGTAGGGCGAGCGAGGGCCGCGCTGGTGCCCGAGAAGACTCCAGTTCAGCAGCCAGTGAAGATATAAAGGGGAATGAGATCAGTGCAGATTTAACAGCTGATTTGGAGGGTGGCAGAAGTACTAACTGCTTGTGAGGGAAGATCTGAGAGAGGAAGGGCTTCACTGGAGTGAGATTCCGACAGCAGAGGGTGGGCGGGCGCTGAGCCGTGCTGTGCTGAGCCTGCGCAGAGGCCACAGCCAGCCGTGGCCCCGGTCAGCAAGAGCTTCCTGGGTTCAGGAGCCCGTGTGGGTCCTGGCAGATGGCAAAGCGGATCTCGGTGGCTCCTTGGACTTATCCTGGCAGCTGTTTCTCTGTGGATGGCCCTTCTTAGCCTCTTTCCTCAGGTCAGAGCTGCTCAAGCTAGGACACACAGCAGCCACCGGGGATCTCAGGCTGTTGTGACACCCCGGCCTCCACCCCAGACCAAGCGCACCAGGAACAAGCCTCTTCCTTAAAGGGGAACAACTTGGTGGGCTGGTTTCACCGTGACTGGACTAATTAGCCGACACAAACACCAGTCTGTTCCCAGGCCGCGGTGGCACCTGAAGATAGTTTTGTTTAGGCAACAGGAAGTGGCCCTGCTTTTGGTGAGAGCCGAGACAGTTCTAATGTAGAACCAATCATCGCTCCTCATGTCGGCCCTCAGGGCATCTGCTACCAAGACTGGTGGACTGCCCTGAAGCCAGCGTGAGCCTGTCCACACATGCGCGGCTCCAGGGGGATGTGGAAATGGGGCTGGGGGCACTGTGGGACCTGGGAACAGGACGCTCCCCTCCCCTTGCCCAGCCATTCATCCTAAGGTGCTGAGGGTTCTTCTGTGCTCCCTGCTGTGGTGGAGGCTTTAGAGGCTACAGAAACGACTCGGCCTGAGTGGCCAGTCCTCGGGGTTTTCATTGAGGAAGTGGGTTCTTCAGGTGCATCCCCCATGGCAATACAGAGAGGAACATAATGAGGGACAGAGCGGTCCCCACACAGATAGATGGCGGGGGTCCAGTGGGGTGAGAGCTGCCAACTGAGGGCCACCCAACAAGAGGGGGGCCGTAGAGTCTCTTCCTCCCTCCTTCCCTCCAGGCTGGACCGACTCATCCTTTAGGTCCCCAAGCTGTTGCTTTGCCTCAAAGAAGCCTGCCACCCTTCTAATTTAAACTGGAGGGCTCTGCGGCATCGCTGACCACTCATTGTCCTCCTAGAACTTATCATAGCGTATGAGGATGTGCGTGTTTAACATCCATCTCCTCCTTCCGCCTGCAGGGCTCCGCCAGGCGAGGACCATCTCCATCTCTTCCCTCACGACGTCCCACTGGAGGACAGATAGCCAGCTCCCAGTGAGTGCTGGCGGTCAACAGCAAAGAGAGAAGTCAACGTGCAGGGCCGGGCCGCCCCCCCACACCCATGGGCGCATCGTAGTGGGAGAGGGAACAGGTGGGGGGGCTCGCTGGCAGCAATCAGAGTTGGGGCCTGCTGTTTATTTTAAATTTTTTTAAGAGTGTAAATATTGAATATGTAATAAAAATAGTGAAACTGGAGTGATGAAGGAAGGGAAGCCTGAATTAAGGGAAGAAGAGTGATAAGTCAGCATTGTCTTCATTAGGAAGACAGTGAGTAATATGGAAAATTAGCAAACGGCAGATAGATACAATGTTTAGAAACCTAGAGATACGCTGGGCATGGTGGCACACGCCTGTACTTGCAGCTGTAGGAAGTTGAGTCAGGGGGATCACAAGTTCAAAGCCAGCCTGGGCAATGTAGGGAGACCCTGTCTCAAAATAAGGAAGAGCTGGTGGGGACATTGGCCGGGTTATACTGTTATGTTGTGAGCCAGGCAAGCATGCAGCAGCAACCCGCCCTTACAATTTCACAAACTCACAAAGTAAAAAAAAAAGCAGAAGAAAGAAATCCTGGGGATGTAGCTCAGCGGTAGGGTTTGTGCCTAGCATGCAGGAGGTCGGGGTTCACTCTCCAGTAGGAAAGAAAGAGAGAGGGAGGGAGGGAGAGAGGGAGCAAGAAAAAGAAGTCTGGAGTTACATGGAGAAGTTCCAGCAGAGGGGAAGTGACTGCCTCTGCGGAAAGGAGCAGATGAATGCTGTATTTCTTCTCATAAGTTTTTTCTTTCTACATGTTTTTGGTGCCTTATAGTTGTATGTAATGGTGGGATTTTTTTTTTTTTTTGTACTGGGGATTGAACTCGGGCACTTGACCACTGAGCCACATCCCCAGCCCGATTTTGTATTTTTTTATTTAGACACAAGGCCTCACTGAGTTGCTTAGCAGCTTGCTGTTGCTGATGCTGGCTTTGAAATTGCGATCCTCCTGCCTCCACCTCCTGAGGATTTGCTTTTACATATTCGTGCATGCACACAACACAGCAGTGTAACTTCGCCAGCATCCCTCCCCAGCTCTCCCCC